>JAUMGZ010190588.1:0-13277 GCA_032359645.1 Pododesmus macrochisma
ATTACCTTTCATATTCCTTGTGAAAATTACTTAAATTGTAAGCACTAATTAGTGATAGAAGGATATATTTTGTGATTCTGATTTAAACGATTAATAATCGATGTCAACCGATAATCGATTATGATTTCCAACCGATTTCCCATCACTATTGAAAACACTAAACACACAAATCTTAGAATATTTAATGCTTAAGTGATGTAGCTGTGTTTGAAGATTTTAGGATATATATTTGCACTGTTTGATAACAATAAATATTTCTTGGAATAAATTGACAAGTTACAAATGATGTTTTATCACGATGGTCTACTGATCAATTATCAGATTTGATGACAAAGCTTTTAAAAGCAATGTGCTGATGTGACTTGTACCCAAACTGGACTCATAATCACTGTTAGATATACACTGTTTGATGTATGGTGCTTTACGAAAAAAAATCAAGGTACATGTACAGACAAAACAAGTTGGGGTCTAAATACAATAATTGTCGTAACAATAATGTTTTTCAGTTGTGTAGTATGGTATTTTTGGTAAAGTTTTATCTATTTCTGAAGGCAGATTATCCTTGTAATAAAGGAGAACAGGGACATCTGTGTGTGTATTTAAGATAAACATTAATTTAACAATACAAAATGACCATTTTGATAATAATGATTAACTTATAATTACCTGCAACTATTGTCTCAGCAAGATGTGTCATTGTGATCAAAATGTGGAGAAAGTCTATGGTTGACACTTTTAAGAATTATGTAACCCGTGTCCCTTTTTGTTGTATTGGACCACCATAATGGCATAAGCCTATTATGGATATAAATAATAATAAAATATATAGGGTTAATGTATATTTTGCATTTGTAATCATTCAAATTTGTTTTCTCAATATATATGGATATGGCTAGATTTGGAGCAATATTTCAAATAACATTCTCAGTTTATATACTCTTTCAAATTGATGTCCCTTTTGCCATTGGGCTATTGATTTGGCTACACTAATGGTTTCTCATATGTTCTATTAAGATGGAGAATGTTCAATGTTGTTGTTGTTTGTGTTGTAATAGTAACCTTGGCATTTGGAAAGACTTGTTAATAGTCACAAATGATGTTTTATCACGATGGTCTACTGAACAGATTTGATGACAAAGCTTTTTAAAGCAATATGCTGATGTGACTTAGACTGGTCTTTTGATAGTTTGTTACACTTGCTCATGGATATCAGGATCTTGGACAATCCATTAACAATACAGCTGTCTGTTAGGATAAGTTGTTATTAGAGTGAAATATGAACTAAAGATATTTATAGTCAACACAAATTTAATTTCTTGATGTGTCTGCATCATGATAATTTCACATTGATTTTAGCTGTTTTAAATAATTTTGAACATAAAATGCTAGATATCATTATATTGACAGAGTTTATATAAGGGTCAAAAGTTTGATTCATCAAACTCGGATACAGTACATTTTGAATGTAGATGTAATGTAAATGATACACATCAAAATATTTCAAAGTACATATACATTGAGGTACAATGAAAAGGCATTAAGCCTCTTAGTTTAATTAATCTTTTATTTACTATTCATAAATATGTATATATAATGATATTTAAACAGTGTTATTAAAAAAAAAGATGCCGAATTTTCGGAGCAACCCGCTCCTTTGTCAAGGCGAACAATATGATAAAAAAACAACCAAAAACTAATACATATTTACAGGACAATACAAATTTAACACTTATACAGGTGCAGGGTATACAGCCTGTCTACATCTCAATGTCCTGTGTTGTTAACAGTCGCTTTTGAAATGCGACCGTTGTAGGTTATCTTACTACATGTATGCACGTATATGCATGTATATATATATATATATATATATAATAGGACAGTTAAAAAAAATTAACTAGCTAGGAGGATTCAGAGAAATGCATAAAAATAACTTACATTAATCTGTAAGCCTCTTGTTTACTTATTCTCAAAATGATGACTTTTTCCATAAGATAAAAACATTGAATGATTCCAAGAAGTAGTGTTTCTTTACAAGTCACAAATGATGTTTTATCACGATGGTCTACTGATCAATTAACAGGTTTGATGACAAAGCTTTTTAAAGCAAAAAGCTGATGTGACTTACTTTCAACAGTCTGTACCTAACTTTTTCAAGCACTAGTTCAAACAAGCAAAATTACATATTCTATTACATATATAATACATATAGCAGAATTCAAGAAAATGTCACTAGTCCGAACCAAGTTACACTAGTCGTGGGCATCTGAATAGTGCCTATTATTATTAATAGTAATATCGCAGACTCGCTCAAACCTTAATGTCTGTTTTGGGTTCTGTGCCGACACTAACTTTTAACCCATGATCCTAAACTTTTTATTGGCTTTGCCAAAAACAATTACCAACCGATCCAATTTTGGAAGTTTTACCGTTCAGTTTTAGATATGTACTACTTATGAAATCTGGCTCTTTGAGTACTCTTGAAACCCAATTATATGCTTCAAAATTTTACGATTAAGTTACTGTGTTAATACAGTTGTATGGTCATATTTAGATGATCACAAGACATACTGAATTATAAACACACACCCATGGGGGGAATCTCCTACTTTATTTTTTTTTCTGGAAGTAACCCTAAACAAACATATCATTTTTTTGGCCCAAGTTATAATTAGACATTTAGTGGTAACTTGTGTCCATGTACAATGCATGGTAAGAGATACAAGATGACTCCTCATAATCATATACATGTAAACTTTGCTGTTGGTGGTAAGTTTTTACTTTATATGGAGTTGGTTTACTGATTATCCTTATTTGTGAACCTTGTGACCACAACAAGTCTTTCAATTTTCAACTGAATCTTTTAAGATTTGGCTAGTGTGAATAGTGTGATGGTAATCATATGACGGTGCGCATATCGTAAAATTGAGATGTTTTGTCAATCATAACATAGTTATGGCCCTTTTGGACTTTTGTGGGCGTATAATGCTTCACTTTGCTGTGCACTTGTTCTTTTTTGCAAAAATAAATTAATTTGGAGAAAAGCATAATAAATGCTTATATTTATCTGTAAGCCTCTTGTTTACTTATTCTCAAAATGATGACCAAATCCATAAGGAATAATCATTGCATGATTCTAATCATAAGTAGTGTTTAAGTCACAAATGATGTTTTATCACGATGGTCTACTGATCAAGTATCGGTTTGATGACAAAGCTGTTTAAAGCAAAATGCTGATGTGACTTACTCTCAAACCTTAAAAATTGTGATAGGACCACCGTAAAATTATAATTAGACATTCAATGGTAATATATGTCCATATATGTACAATGCATGGTAAGAGATTCATATTAAGATGATGCCAAGTGTATATATACATGTATATAAATTGGTTGTTGGTGGTGAGTTTTTGCTAAATATATGTAGTTTACTGATTAATTTTATTTTGAACAACAATTTTGAATGAGATTTAGTAAATCAGTTTTAATAAGGAGAGCATCTTAACTAGTTTTGGGTTGTTTTTGTGCTCAAACTATGACTGCAGTATGACGTACACAAATATGTTTTTCTTATTTTATACAGCATTTATTGTTATTCATTCCTGTTTATTATGGCACATTTCTGGGCTTTGCATGGTTATTTACTGGGCCTAAAAAAAGGCTTTGGTGCACTCAATTACAACACACCATCGTATATACATCTATATCAACTATTAAAAGCAGACAAGATGCATTATAGCACAGAATAAGATATTTTATTTCAATAAAGGAATGTTCAAAATGGAATTTCTTTATTTTCAGGCGATTGATGGCACATATGTTGATAAAAAGTGTCCCTTTACTGGAAATGTGAGCATCAGAGGTCGTATCCTGTCAGGTGTTGTCTTAAAAACCAAGATGCAAAGAACAATTGTCATACGCAGGGACTACTTGCATTACGTCAGAAAGTACAACAGATTTGAAAAGAGACACAAGAACATATCTTGTCACCTTAGTCCATGTTTCAGGTTTGTACAAAAGTTTATGCAATTACTGTTCATTTTTATTATGTCTCCCCTTCGAATGAAGGAAGACATATTGTTTTACCCCTGATTTTTAGGTCCAAGGTGGACTTTTCTTAACCAAATCCTGTCCGTCGTAAACTTTTGCTTTAAACGACATCTCCTTTGAAACAACTGGGCAGATTTTAACAAAATTTGGCAAGTAGCATCCTTAGGGGAAGGGGATTCAAGATTGTACAAATTAAGTTCCTGTTCCCCAAGGGGACAGGTGGGCAGGGCCTTAAGAGGTAAATTTGACAGTTTGCCTTCAAACAACATCTCCTCTGAAACTACTGGGTAGATTTCAACCCGATTGACGTTAAGGCCCGAATGGCCTCTCCTTCTTTTTCTTCCAGTTCTTCTACTAATAATAATGATAATTTCTTGTCCAGTCTGTAAACTATAAACTGGACAAGAAATTATCATTATTATTGTCCAGTCTGTAACTTATAAAAGGGGCTGCGGGGGCCTAGTGGTTAAAGTCGCCGACTTGTAATCATAAGAGCCTTTCACCTCCTAGTTCGAACCCTGTCGGGGGCGTGCTAGTGTGAGAAAGTTGCCTGTGACTTGGTCGGTGGTCAGTGGTTTACTCCGGGTACTCCGGTTTCCTCCACCAGTAAAACTGGCACGTCCATAAGTGAACTTAGCTGTTGATAGGACAATAAGACCTTAATACAAACAAAGTAACTTATAAACTGTGAAAGATATCTTAATCAAACTTGCAGTATATCTGCATCAGCAACAGAAGATGTGCAGTTTACTGTAATTAGGTCACTGTGATCATGAACTTAAGGTCAAAGGTCAAATAAGTGCAAACTTTCCAGTAACATGTTGGCTAATAAGGGGAGACATATTTTTTTGCTCACAAAAATCAAATCCCTAGTTTTATACTTCAGTGACTATCATTGGACTTATATTTAATGCCATTTTCAAGGAACTTAAGTCCTACAACCATATAACTTCATGTATATTTACAGTTCAAGAAGTATAATGCGATAAAATCAAATGTTTGTCACTGTGACTTTTATTTTTCTACCTGACTGATGTTGGCCTAGATTTCTGGTTTACATAAATTTTTAAGGACTTATTAGTCCCAAAAGTGTGAAGCTTTTGTGATTGAGTACTGCACATTCCTATATAGAAATGAAGTAAATATGATCTTTAATTTCCACTTCCGTGCCTTGATACAACTTTCAATTTGCATGGGTGTATGCATGTTGTACAAACTTTCTCTAGTTTCGGAAATTTGACCATTTGTACGATAGTTATGGCCCATTTGGTTTCCCCACAATGACTTACAAAAGAATGGACACAGCAGTCGGCCTATATTTTCCATTTGTGTTTATAACAAGTATACAGATCAAGTTTGATTTCTATGAAACTGATCTTTGGGTCCTGTACTGTCTGTCTGCCATTGTATGAAAGTCTTTGATTATTATTTTTCTTAATGTGTATGTTGTAATTGGAAGCATTATAAAGTAATATTGTGTTGTATTATATTTCAGAGATGTGCTCAGCGGGGACATCGTAACTGTTGGAGAATGCAGACCTCTCAGTAAAACTGTCAGATTTAATGTTCTTAAAGTATCGAAGGGCAGTGGATCCAAGAAAAGATTCACAAAGTTTTAAATGACTTACAGAACATACAAATAAAAAAATATATGAAAAATAATTGTTTTTAATTTGATCAGTCAGTCCTAGCATAGCTCGATCATGTTCTCTTGGTAAATACATTATAGCTGTTATTAGGCCATTTGTTTTGGTCCTTTCAACTTCATTTGTTCCCTGGTCATAGAGGTTCTACAGTAACTATATCTTTCATAGCAATTTATTGGCTTGTTTGTTTTTACCTCCATACCGGGTATGTCCAGAAACATTGTTATTGCTACTCCTCTTTAACACTTTGTCTCTTTATATTGCAAAGTGGCATATCACAAGACCTTATAAGTATATGTGCATGAAACATGGATGTTCTGGTCGAATGTTTTGCATCCCCAACCCACCCCAAATTAAAATATGAGTGATCTAGCTCTTGCGCTGTCCATCCATCATAGATGAGTTTGTTCTTGCACTATATCTTTTGTTTTATTTATGGGAATTATTTTCAAATTTGCTGTGTTGGTTCCTTGTCAGAAAAGGAAGGACCCTACTGATTTTGAATTTTGTAGGTCAAGGTCACCATTGCTAAAAATAGAAATATATACTTGATTTTGTTACTGCCCAATATCTTTGAATAAGTGAAGGCCAAACATTGTACAGGAAAAGATAGATCCTTTTAATTTTGGAATTATGGATCCGGGATCAAGGTCACTGTTACTAAAAATAGAAATCCTTACTGGAGTTGGTTTCAGTCGATATCTTTAGTTTCTATGGTTAGATTAAAGCCAAGAAAGGAAGGACCCTATTGATTTTGAGGTTCGTAGTTCAAACATCTAAAAAATCAAATACATACTGAAGTAAGATCTTTAGCTTTATTAAAATTATTTGAAATGTGGTATTTTGGTTAATCCTTTTCAGGAATGGAAGAACCCTATTGGGTTTGGTCTTGTAGGTCATGATTATTGTGCCTTAAGATAAAGATATTTACTTGAGTTTGTTTCCGCATGATATCTTTAGTTAATTGGTTTGCCTAAAGTCAAGCATTTTACTAGTATATTGGTTCCCTTTTAGGAAAGGAAGAACCCTATTGATACTAGGGTTCATAGGTCTAACATCAAGGTATGGTGTCTTTAGTTTCTTTGTCTCTTGGTTAATCATGGCATATTTGTTCTTTCATTGTAAAAGAAATGTCTAACTTTGCTAGTTAGTCCCCCACGTCCGTCCGTCGGTCCACTCATCTAGTCCGGGCCATTTCTTCCACACTATTTCACACAGCAACTTCAAACTTGGTACAAAGGTATAACTTGGGAAGGTGGAGTGCCGCGTAATAAAATTGGATTCATGGGCCAATGTATAGGTCACCGAGTCAAGTATTAGTTTTTGTTTGCTTTCACTTGTCCGGGCCATTTCTTCAACACTATTTCACACAGCAACTTCAAACTTGGTACAAAGGTACAACTTGGGAAGGCAGAGTGTCGTGTAAAAATTTGGGGTTGTAGGGCCAAGGTCAAAGTCACGGGGTCAAGTATTAGTTTTTTGTATGCTTTTGATTGTCGGAGCCATTTCTTCCACACTGTTTCACACAGCAACTTCAAACTTGGTGGAAAGGTACAACTTGAGAGGGCAGTGTGTCATGTAAAAAAATTGGGGTTGTGGGGCAAAGATCACAGGGTCAGGTATTAGTTTTTGTATGCTTTCGTTTGGCTGGGCCATTTCTTCTACACTATTTCACACAGCAACTTCAAACTTGGTACAAAGGTACAACTTGGGAAGGCAGAGTTTCGTGTAAAATAATCAGGGTCAAGGTCATCGGTCAAATTTTACCAAATTTTGTACAGATGGACATGCAACTTTCACAAATTATTCCTGATGTGCTGAAGTTGTGTATTGAACCTTTATCTCATTTGCATATCATGTAAGCAAAAACTGACACCTGATAAGTCGAAATTTCAACATTGTCTGACTTCTTTTAAATTTAGTATACATATACATTAGAACACTTGGAACTTTATCACAATTTCTTTTTTTGATTTGTTAGTGTGATGGCTGCCATGACTCCTGAAAGGTCAAAATTGGTATTGTCCGATTTCTTTCAAATTTGACAAATCTGTATATCAAATGAACCACTTGCTCACTGCTTTTTTCCAAATAGGCATAGTAAGCTGTTGGGTTTAAGGTTCAGTTTGTGAGCCAAATAAATAAATTATTTAATTATAAAATGGCTTCCCCTTCAGCTAACTACTGTTGGGTATCCTGGTTTGGCTAAATAAAATGCCTTTCTAGGAGCAAACTGTATCCCGTGGTATATTCGATTACTGGGTACAAATGTGTTTCTAGGATAGGGTGACTTCGCTATTGCTTGCAATAGCAACAGGCCATCTTGATGGTGGCCCTGTTTGACATGGAGCTCTAGTTTTTATCTTGTGATTTTAGTCCATCTGGACCGAAGGTCAAAGGTGGACTTTTCTCTTACAAATCCTGTCCATCGGTCCGTCGTTAACTTTTGCTTAAAACGATATATCCTTTGAAACTACTTGGCAGATTTCAACCAATTTTTGCAGGAAGCATCCTTAGGGGAAGGGGATTCAATATTGTACAAATAAAGGACCTGACCCCCCAGGGGACAGGTGGGCGGGACCAAAAGGGGTAAATTTGACAGTATGCCTTCAAACTACATCTCCTCTGAGACTATTGGACAGATTTAGACATCGTTAGAGTAAGGGGCAGCAGATTTGTTCATATGAAGGGGCTCGTCTCCAGGGGGCCCAAATATGTCAAATTTGACCACATTTCAAATATTTTCTAATAATAAACTAGAAGGCTTAGAGCTTATTGCTTCCGTATATAGTATTCTTTGGGCATGACGGACCAAGTTCGTGTGGGTCAATAAAAGGTTGTGTACTTTGGGGTCAAAGTCCAACACTTGAGCAAATATGTAAACTTTGCACTTCCTCGACTTCTTCAAAGTCACTGGAACAATGCTGACCAATCTTGGTAGGCAGCATTCCCGAGGGAAGGGAATTTAGATAAGTTCAAATAATGGGGATGGATTTCCAAGGGTGCAACTAAGTTGGTCCAAAATGTGGAAAATTGAATAAAGATTCCTCTAAAAACTAAAAGGACTAGAGCTGCTTTGTTCAAGGTGTTATCCTGGTGTCAACAATTCAAAAATCTTGTAAACAAGAAGGCCTAGGGATTAAATATTTATATATGTACAACGTACTAACCTGGCGCAAAAATAAAATTTTGTTAAATGAATGCAGCTCAGAACCCAGGGGGCACAAAAAGGGGAAATATTTGCAAAATTTCTTTTTGAAACATTCTGAACCACATTCCCCTAGGGATGCTCTCTTCCAAATTTAAATGAAATTGGATCAGTTGTTTTGGACAAAAATTGACCCCAAATGTGTAACCTATTTTTGAACTTGGTGTCGCACCTTGAAAAAAACTTGTGTCTCCATACCCTAAAGTTACTACATATCAAAGCATTAAGCTCTATATATAGGCCTTCTAGTTTATAAGAAGAAGATTTTTGAAGTGTTTCCAATTTTCCCAATCAGGTCCCTGGGAGTAGAGACCCATCATTTGAACAAATATGAACCCCATTCCCCTAGTGATGCGTTCTTCAATGGTTAAATGTAATTGTTGCGGGTGTTTTGGACAAGAAGTCGAAAATGTGAAATATTAACATATTAGTTATATATAGTGTTGAAATTTTGACCCCAAAATACATAACCATTTGTTTACCTCGGGGTCAAGCCTCGAGCAAACTTGGTTTTTCATGCCCTAACATTACTACATGTGCAAGCATTAAGCTCCAGGTTATCTAATTTATAAGAGTTTTTGGAAATTTGACACTAGTGGAAACGTTAACCATGCACCTTTATTTGAACAAATCTGAATCCCCTTCCCCCGGGAATGCCTTCTTCCAAGTTTGAATGAAATTGGTCCATTAGTTTTGGACAAGAAGTCAAAAACATATGTGCTATAGAGTTGAACATTGACCCCAAAAAGCATACCCGGTAACCTATTTTTGACCCCAGAGTCACACCTTGTACAAACTTGGGTCTTCATTCCCTAAAGTCACTACATACCAAAGCATTGAGCTCTAGACCTTCTTGTTTACAGGACGATTTTTGAAATGTTGTCAAATTTCCCCCTGTTTGCCTCCTAGTGGCCGAGCCCCTTCGTTTGAAAAAAATTGAATTCCCTTCCCTAGGGATACTTCCTACCAAGTTTGGATGAAATTGGTCCATCGATTAGGTTTAGAAGAAATCGAAAGTGTGAAAGTTTATGACGGACAGGATTTGTATGTGAAAAGTCCACCTTTGACCTTTGGGCCAGTCTCTGTGTGAGAGAACCCCGTCCAAAGTTCCACGAGTGACTATTAAACCAACCAACATTTGTGGATACTCAATAAAAAATGAATTTAGAATAGACAATTGTTTAAGACCCAGATAAATCAAAGGTTGTTCAAGAATGGAATTTAATAACATGAAATATAAAAAAAAAAATTAAAAAAAACGTGGTTATTACTTTATCCATGATGTAGTGAGGATTTCTATTATTTTTGAATCCAAATGTCAAAGTCACGTTTAACTGTTATTTTAGGCAACTTGCACTCTGAATGAAAAATACGTTACATTGGACTGATGCCAATAGGGACATAGACGTTCAGTATTAATCCAATGTATCTCTAATTTTCTCAAATTAAACCTTTTAAGATCGTGTTAAATCATTTAATTTTGTACCATACATTGTGTCCCTTTATACAACCTTTCGTTTCTCGGCGATTAACTTTTTCAACTCTATTTTTTTTTAAAATTCAACACGTTTAAATATCGTTTAATCTTGTAGTTTACCTCTTTAGGATCGAACTGGATTTATAGCTTAATATTTTAAGACAGTATTGTACTATATTGTTTAGTATTTTTATATCTCAAAGCTTAAAAGATCCGCTAAGCGCTCAGCATTACTGGATAGGAGGAGGACTGGTTGTCTCTGTCTGCGGCGTCATATTTCAGTGAGACAGCACTATAAAGTCACCATAGTTGCGCACTGTCACAAGCAGACACCGTCTCGATATGACATAATACATGAGTTAAAGGGATGCTTAACCTCAATAAACAAACTTAAAAGATCGTATTGGTCATGACTTAATATTTTAAGTGAAAGTAAAGGTTACGTGTTCAATATTCTCTATGTAATAACCTTATACTTCAAAGTTCACGACATCGAATCATATTAATTGTTGTTTACCTGGTCGATATATTTATACTAATAAGCGACACACTGTATATAGCTGTGCCCTTCATTAGCAATGATTACGTATACGTAGAGACACACACGAGAGGAGATATCCTTCATTAGCCATGATTACATTGGAAATACCGTCACAGTCTATTGTCATGTCGATATTATTGATGCTGTATCCATAGAAATCACCACATGTATTTGCATTTACACGTTTTGTAAGATTCAATTGATGCTCGTCAGACTATTAGCGTTTGCTTATTATTAATAAATTACCAAGTGGCCGTACACAGCAAGGTATGGTATGATCCATTAATCAATCATGTCCTATAAACTTCATGAACTCGCCACAGGTGGAACAAATCCTGTATACAAAAACCGGGAAAGGTAACACAAAAGCCACTGCCGATTACAACATTGGGTCTTGTCCGTGTGATAACTTGAGAAAGAATTATCCAACAGTGTTCGAACTGTGTGTGTGGTTTCCCTAGGGGACGCTCAGAACCCTATTTATTTTGGATGTGGTCTGCCATTGGTCAAGGTCACCGTTGCTAGAAATTAAATATTTGCTTGTATGGATAATAATTTAAAAACAAATATAAATCATACAAAGTGTAAACTTGGTTTGTGGGTTGCCCTAGGGAATGCACAGAACTCTGTTGTCATGTGCTGCCAAAGGTCAAGGTCACCTTTGCACTAGAGTTTTACTTGTATGTGGATTGTCCGGTTGATAACTGGAGAACGAATGACCAAACAATGTTTGCACTTGGTGTGTGGGCCGTTCAGGACCTCATTGAATTTGGATTTGGTCTGCCAAAGCCAATTTCCACAGTTGCAAAAATAAACTTTCGCTTGTATTGATAGTAACTTATAGGCAAATGATCAAACAAAGAGTAAACTTGGTTTTTGGATAGGCTTTGGGGACGCACAGGGCCCTATATATTTTGGGCGTGGTCTGCCAAAAGTCAAGGTAACCGTTGCTGAAAAAACCGAATTTTGTTTTCCCCGATGATGGCTTAAGATGTAAGGATTGCACATAATTTTAGCTTCATGTGTGCCATTGGGGTGGTCAAAAACCCTATTGCCTTTTGGCGTGGCTTACCAAAGGTCAAGACCATCGTTGCTGAAAACATTTTTTTTCTTGTTCGGATGATAACTTAAGAACGGGTGATTACACAACGTTTAAACTTATGTGTTGTTTGCCCAAAGAGACATGCAGATTCCTAGACTTTTGAATAGGTCCGAATATACAACAATATCCTTATTCAACCTTCAGTCAATAAAATCGATTTTACAACATTAGGCAGGAAATATAATCATTTCGAAAACATCGCCCTTCTCCAATACAAATCAATGATGTATTATTATAATAAATACTGCACAGTTACACCTTTCAAGCTGGACAATTTGCATTTAGCTTTCCCAATCTTGCGCATGCCAAGCTTCGCGTTTAAAGGCTCGACCCATGTTACGCTTCTTAAGATACAAGTTCTGAAATACTTCGAATACCATATTTTGATAATAGAGATTGTATTACTGAACTGAACAGAATATTTCCAGACGACGAAATCAAAGTTTTGATATATTCATAGTTGAAGTTACCAGAATGTTTTTTTCTTTAATTTCAAGACATGCCCCTGGTAGGCTTCCATGGAATCAGATTTTAATTAATTTGTCAGAATCTTTGAATCTCGTATCCGTATGACGGACACATTCTTCTGACTTCGTTGTTGGTTTATCACGGTTTGTGGTGTTACATCTCTACAACCTTGTGTTACATTATACCAGGACGGAGTCTGCTTGTAAAAGTGCACCTCCTACCGACTGTTATATTGTTCCTTCATTGGATTATCACATTTATAGACACATTGACATGATACATTACCAAGTGTGGTAGTTCTTCCACAAAACTAAACAGTTGTTCTAACGATAATATCCTTAAATGTCGAATGTCGGACAAATTGCTGTGAGTGTTCCTCCTATTTTAGATTTGTGTCCGACATTGCCAAACTCCATCCAGCATGGCCGTCATGGCTTCTAATTAGTTAAATGATTTTCGACCTCTTGTCTAAAACCATAAGTCAGATTTACACGAAACTCGATATAGATATTCCTTATATTGTCCCCTTCAATAATTGTGTCCGACAATTATGAACTCAATCTAAGATACCCTTTCAATTTCTACTCCTAATTGGCTACCCTATCGAATGAAGAACCGTTACTCATGATTGGCTACACTACCAAGTTAAGAATCGTTACTCCTTGGCTACACTATCGAGTGAAGAACAGTTACTCATGATTGGCTACACTAACAAGTTAAGAATCGTTACCCCTGATTGGCTACACTATCAAGTTAAGAATCGTTAACCTTTGGCTACACTATCAAGTT
>JAUMGZ010190610.1:0-13276 GCA_032359645.1 Pododesmus macrochisma
CTATTGAATCACATCAAGTCTGCACTTTTTCAGATACCAAATTTTGACACGAAACTCTTACATCCTATGCGTTTAAGCATTTATTTAGTTTTTATACAATTAAAAAATAAATGGCAAAGATTGGGGATATGGCCTGTCCAGATTTTGCAAGTCTTACAATAATTAAATGATTTCTACCGTTATTGTTTATATAAATAATTGCATATAAACTTAAATTTTCCAATGATTATATTTATTTATTAATCATATATCCAGGGATAAATAGGAGTAATACTGTAAAAGTTGACAGGGTCCATCTTTAAAGGGTTAAAGATTGAAATTTTCTGCACAGGTATAATCTCACTGTCCGCCATTTAAACAAAGTTTGTTGTACAACAAGGTTAGGTGATAGTTACAGTGATGTGAACTGATCAAACTTAATTATGCATTTAACCACTTTTGATGTGGTTTTGAACTCTAGCCTTTTTGAGAATAAGTGAATTTCAATACAGTCAATATAATAACCAGAAAAATAAAAGCATTCTACAGTATGGACAAATCTGGAAAAAAAATACAGAAAATGTAAAAAAAAAGTTTTCTCAGTCATAATAGATAAAAGTAAAATTAAATTTATTGTCTTAAATTTATACCAGAATGGCTCTTAAAAAACTATCCCTTCTTTTGAAATATAATTACCAATTGATGAAAACATAATCAATATCAGACAATTCAGTCATATTGTTATAAAAGCATGATATAAGAACAAATAAACAATCAAGTTTACACTCATTTTATTTTCACTATTACAAAGTATGTATATCAATAAATATATACAGATTTGATATTCAATACTGAATACTCTGAAAATACAACAGTTACTACATTTATAAACATTGGTAAGTTTTTATATAATAAACACTGTCAGTCTTCATATCTTACAGTATCTAAATACAACATTTACTTTGACATTATACAGAAAAGAACAGTTCTAAGACAGACCAGTAGTGGAATGTCAAGAGAAACCAACTTTAATCCTGTGTCTCAGACGTGTCCAGCTGTGATTAATGTCCAGGCTCATTATGATTCTTCCAACTCAGCCAGTATTGTTTGTATCAACACACATGAACTTCTACGTCCTGTAGATAGTTCTGGGAGACGTCGGGCAGATTCCCAGGCTGACTATGAGGAATACACAGACAGTTTTGACTGTGATGATTATACCATGAAGCCAGGGCAAAACACTATTGTCTTCTCTAAGAAGGTAAAGATGATTATTAAACGTAGTAGGATAAATTAGTTGTAATTTGTTTGAATGTACAAATAAACATATGCAGCATTCTGTGACATTCTTATATAGAGGATAGTCCATGGAGGTTGTTGTGACACTCTTATTTAGAAGGTATCCATTGGGAGCTTCTGGGACACTTTTATTTAAAGTGTAACCCATTTTAGCTTTTTTGACATTCTGATATAGAGGGTATTTCATGTGAGCTTCATGACACTTCTATTTAGAAGGTATCCCACAAGATCTGTGACATTCTTACTATATTGAGATTATCCAATGTTGTGAAATCCTTATATACATGTAGAGCATATACCATGTAACCTTAGAAATTCTTATTTAGAGAGTAATTCTTTGTTAACTTATCATATATGTGCTATTTTGATTTAGAAGGTATCCTATGTAAAGTGGACATTAAAATATAGAGGGTATCACACAAGAGCTACTTTTATTTGTGGGTATCCCATTTAAGCTCCTCTTATATTCTTTTTTCATGTATTTAGAGGGTATATTCTTTGTAAGCAAATCAGATGTCCTGATATTTAGGCAGTATCCCATGTCAACTGTGTGACTTTCTTATTTAGAGAGTATCCTATGTAAGCTTCTTGTACATTTCTATAAGGACAATATTATGAGTCCTAACACTGTGAATGCTTTCAGGAGTAATGGACCTTGGCTATTATTCAGGACCATAGATGCTTGAAAAGGGAGGGGCACGTTTATTTGGGCATTGGTGGTAAATTAGGTCGAATACAGTATCAATTGTTAACATCTGTGACATTATTATTTACTTAATATCCAATATGAGCTTTGACCTTTCAGTGTTCTTGATAAAATGTTTAAGATTTCTAGCTGTCAAGCACATTTTGTATGTCTAATTATGTACAATTGTTGTCAAAGTTTGAAGCTTTTTCTCTCTTTTTCACAGATGGAAAAATCAGGTTTTTATCAGCTTGGACAGCTTTCCATAAAAGTTGGTGGTGCAAATTTTCTTTTGTTAACTGAAACAGACCATTGGTTTACAGTAAATCGTCATCAACCTAGCTGTAGTGTGAGGACTGTAAAGGGAGGTAAGTGTTTTAGTCATGAATTATCACAAGTTTCACTGTAGTATTAGTACTAAGTACATGTATGTTATATGTATTGCAAGTTATCTTGCTTTTGGAGGGTATCATCACTTTGTTGGACTATTCCTAAGCTACTGAACCAATGAATAGAACTTTCTACAATTTATTGCCACACCCCGAAGAGGTGCATAATCTATATAACATTTGAGTTACCCCCCTTTTTAACAGAGTTACAGCCCTTTATCAAAAACCCTTCCTCTACTCCTCCTAAACTCCTGCACTTATTTAAACAGTACTTTCTAGTATTTATTCATGCACCATGCACATGTGTGGAATCTATATGAATTTGAGTGATCTCCCTTTATTTACAAAATGATTGCCCCTGTTCCTCTGTATGTAGACACAACTTTGTGTGATTAGAAAATTTGTGAGACTACTGCACGTCTTTAAATGGCTTTTTCTAGGGTAAATTAATAATATTTAAAATTATACCCAAAGCTAGGGGATATACTGGTATCAGCTTGTCTGTCTGTAAACAAAGTTTGTCTGGGTATAAAATGTGTTATTTTTCAGTGAATTTTTCGAAGCTTTGTGTTTAGTAACGTTAACTGATATTAATATGCCCCCTAAGGGGATTTTGTGTCTTGTCACTTTTTAAGAGAGTTATGTCCCTTTTAAGGAATTGTAGAAGATATTGTTTAAGGATGTATGGGTGTGAGGGTTTGACAGGAAGTAGGGTATGATCTGATTTAAAACACATTATGTAATATTTAGTCAAATAAATTGTGTTGATTTACTAACTAGATGCTAAGAGTAATATATTCCAATAAAAATTACCTAAGAACATAGGCCGCATCAAATTATAGCAGAGGGACTACATTTTGTTGCAACGAACATTGACGTTGTGATGTGGTTTTGACGTACATAAAATATGACGTTTTTCATTGCTAGGGTAGTTCAAAGTTAAATAACTTTTGAATGAATAAATGGAATTTAAAGAAATTTTTCAAGAGCAATCCTCAAATCACATGACATTTAATTCTACTTAAAAGGAATGCTATATATGTCTTTTAAGGTTGTAGGGGCATAAAGTAGAAGTACGCCTTAAGTGAATCTTTGTTCGAAAATTGTAAAAGAAATAGTTCAGCAACCCATCATTTTTAGTCTAAGATGAACTTTTCTCATACAAATCCTGTCCGGCGTCGTCAATTTTTCACATTTTCAACTTCTTGTCCAAAACAACTGGACCAATTTTATCCAAACTTGGCAGAGTTCATCTCTGGGAATTCAGATTTGTTCAAATGAAGAGGCTCGGCCGCCAGGTGGTGCCACTTTAAGGATGAAAAGAGGAAAATTTGACAAAATTTCAAAAATCTTCTTCTAATAAACTGGAAGGCCTAGAGCTTTATGTTTTGGTATGTAGTAACTTTAGGGCATGGAGAACCAAGTTTGTCCAAGGCTTGACACTGGGGTAAAAAAAAAGGCTATTCATTTTGGGGTCAAACTTCAACACTATAGCAAATAGATAACTATTCTCATTTTTGACTTCTTGTCCAAAACTACTGGACTAATTTTATCCAAACTTGGTAGAAGTCATCCCTGACGGAGGGAATTCAAATATTTTTCAAATAAAGGGTTTGGCTTCAGGAGACACCACTTTAGGGGGCTAATAGGGGAAATTTTTTACAAAATTTCAAAAATCTTCTTTAATAAATTAGAAGGCATAATGCTTAATGGTTTGGTATATATTTAATTTTAGAGCTTGGAGAAATAAGTGTGTTGAAGGCATGACCATGTGGTCAAAAGTATTCAAATATTTTCTTTAATAGGCCTATTTCAACCAGATGGATGTTAAGTATATGCCTTGGTGACAAATATGGAGAAAATTTAGATTTTGAAACAAATCAGAAAATCATTAAAAAAAATTGTCATATTTTTGGGGTATCTAAGGATTTCTATGGCATTAATAGTCTTCAAAAATAAAAAAATGTCCTCACTTGATCTGAAATTCATATTTTATTAATATTAGTTTTAAATAAAAACTTCCTTTCTGGTATGCATAATCAGAAATGTGAACACATAATTGGATTTTTGTAAAGAAATTTGGGAAAATTTCAATTTCGTCAACTTTCAAACGCACTGCTACGAGCTGCTGTAGACGAAATAGAAGTGCGGCAACATATACATTTTTTATGTAGATGTCATTCCAGGACGTCGTCTATTCAAAAATCAATAATAGAAAAAAAATTTGATTTTATAAAATTTACGGTTCTTGCACTCATAAATCATTAAGGACATATATATACATATAGTAGACAATTTTATCCATATATGCCTGCAGTTATTTATTAGTATTTTATTTAACTTCATTGATGTGATATCATTACATTCTGATCATGTACACTTGCGCTTACCGTACTTCTTCAATCTGGCATTTTTATGGTAGTTATGCCCCCTTTACAAAATTATTGTCAGGACAATTCCTTCTACAGTTTTGATCCCAATACCCCAAACTACACTGATATAAATCACCACACTCTGACATCACACTTGACATTACATTTATGGGAGTTGTGACCCTTTTAGATGTTCTTATAACTGATAACTGAAATTAAAATCTTGGTTATAATACTAGTTAATATAAAAAGCATGATAGACTTATGACCAAATATTCTACTTGTATTTACAGATACCCTGCTGTCAGGGATTCAACAACAGATAGTGATGACTGTAGACCCCGGTAGCTCCAGTCTGACTGAGGGAGATACTATAAAGTTATCCACCAGTGATGGACTGAAGTTATTGTCACAGGATCATAAAATTAATAGTGTCACAGTATCCAGCTTGACTGATGGAAAGGCAGTCTTTCAATTAGAAGCTTATCATGACATCATAAACTCTATGGACGCACATGCTTTTGTAAGTCATATTCTTGTCATGTTCAGCATAACTTGTTTTAACTCAGTGGGCTTACTTTACCTTGAAAAACATTACCTGATCTTCAAAGGGGATAAATGTGAGTGAGTGAGGTCTGCCATAGCTGTTCCAAAATGAAAACTGTTCAGTCACAGAAATACATGCAATATGTTGATTTCTTCAGGCTGATCCTCATAAATCTTTACCAGATTGGTACATCGGAATAAAGTATATTCAATTTGATTTTACCTTTCATGGTTCATGAGTTGGGTTCATTGTTTCATTATCTGGATAAAGATTTTTTCGTTTTTAGGTGTTTTATAATGATATCAGCATTAATTCAGCTTTTTGAAAATCAATATGTTAGATCAGCAATTAAGATCACTTAATTATACTATTTCAGATTACCTTGAATCATGAAGTATTTTGTGAACCTGTGTCCTGTACAGTAAAGTTTTGTCATCCATTTGATATCAACTACAAGTTACATACAGCAGGCCAAAGGTATGATGCAGTTTTACATAAAATACTAGTCTTCAAATCACACTTCTACTCATCCTGATGTATTAAAGCACATTCATCATGCCATTCTCATGAGTATTGTGTAAATAATACACATTTCACTAACAGAGTCAATATTTTGTATACTGTATAGTTACGTGGAAATTTTACTCCTGGTTATTTTATATTTTTGGCAACAACAACTTTTTTTTGCTCTGTGTTAAATTACCTCTAAATTCATTTGTGAATTAAAGACAATGTAGCTGGAAATTTTCTTTTTCATTTTGAATTTGCCCTCTCATTAAGGGCGAAAATGGTGAAAATTAAATAGGGGCAAAAATGTCAAGGTATACAGTAACAGCTAACATTTACACACTACATTGGATCATATCAAATACATTTAATACTGACTTATTGTATTACAACTGAAACAATATTACAATTACAATGTAACATTGTATTAAAACATACATACAATGTACATGTATTAACACTGACTCCTATAGTGCTCCCAGAGTTGGTACATTATAAACCGGTAGCAACATACACATTGATATTGAGTCACCATTATATTGTATTACAATTAAACCTTGTCACTGAATTGTTACATTGTATTACAACATGCATATTAATACACACTATTTTTTATTACAATTAACACAATATCACTAAGTTGTTATTTGCAACTACACTAATATTTGTTCATCATTTTTCATCTTTTAGGAAGTACATTCAAGTTATTGTAAATGGTAAAAGTGAAGATGATATACAGTTAGTTGATCCAAGTGTCCATACAGACAATCCTGATTTACAGCTACTCTCCTTGAACAAAAAGTCAAAAGAACTTGTAAGTATATATTAAATATAGTCATATAATGATCCAAAAATCATGATTTTAGTTGAGGAAATGTAATAAAAAGCTGTGAAACATCAAAAGAACATTACTTAAACTATATGTTAGCATCAAAGGAATCCATTACATTAAAATAACTGAAAATCTTCATGTGACAGTGGCTGCATGTTGAATAGCTATTAACTCACAACAAGTTTATTACATTAATATTTTGTATTAAAATTTATAACTCATTTGTATATAACACACCAGGAGACAAACTGACTTCAAGTTAAAGACATAGGATGCAAGGTTTTTTGTCAAAAAGCACACTGTGAGGTTGTTACATAGTTCATTTATGATCCGTCAATAAAACATGGAGAACAACGTTTAAATGTCCATATCTATGTTCTTTCACGTATTTCTTCATTTTGTATCTGTATGTTGAATTTTTGTTGGTATGAAAAAAAATCAATTCAAAGTCAGCCCATATTCATACAAATCCGGCTTGACTCAAAGAATGCGCAGGCCCATTGAAGACAAACATGTCGTCGGGTAAACATATTGTAAAGGCATATTGTATGCATCGTTTTACATTCCGAATTACCTGTAATTGATACTCCATTTCTTCGTTCAGAACTTCTATAAATACCTGTTGCTACAATTTAGAATAAAATAATTTTACCATCATTAATGACTTGCTGACAAATAAAGAAATAGCAACGAGATATTGTCAATGTCTCAAAACGGATTAGCCACCAGAACCAATTGATGATTCCAGTCATTTGTGAAGCATATCAAAAATTAAATAATACCACAAACAGAAACATCTCTAAGGTTTGTTGGAAAGAGGAGACATTGACAATATCTCATTGCTATTCTTTATTTGTCAGCAATTCATTGATAATGGTAACATTTCTTCAAACTAGATTAGATTTTTGAGGAAATCTTGTTGAGTGTGAATACAATTTCATCTGTCAAGTATAAAATATGACATTATGTCATGGCAGCTTTCTTTGTAGTCTTATTATATTGCTGCTTGTGAAGATCAACATAACATATAATGTTATGAACCCTTAATCTACTTGATTTAGAGAAAAAAACATCATTAACTTTGTTGTTGTTAATGTTATTCAAAATGAAAAAAGACAAGAAACAAGTAGTTCAAAGTATTCTAGATATTCCTCAGTGTTACAGAGGATTAAACATTAACTTATATGTAGAAATTGTTAATAGTAATATTTAATTGGATATAATTTTTCTCAAATAATACATCTCTTTTCCGATTTTCTTAACTCTCTTCAAAGAAACTGTCCTCCTTTGAAAATAGTTCCCATTCTGCACATTTATTTCTGTCATATGAAATATATCTCATAATATTGCATTGTATAAACTTTAAAAAAAAAAAAAAAAAAAATCTGTTTCAGACTGTTAATTCATATCAGGATGTGTCCTACATATGGCAGATGAAGATCAACACCAGACAAATACAGGCAGTGCCCATCACATTCTCTGTCTCCTACAAGTGTGACCTTGATACTGGATCAAAGCAGCCAAGACAATACTCATATAACTTTACTGTGGACCATTTCCTGGTATGTCAACAAAATATTCACATAACTTTACTGTGGACCATTGCCTTTTTGTCCACAACAACCCATGTAACTTTACTGTAGACAATGTCCTGGTATGTCAATAAAATTCTCACGTAACTTTACTGTAGACAGTGTCCTGGTGTGTCAAAAAAATTCTCCATGAAACTTTACTATGGACAATGTCCTAGTATGTCAATAAAATTCCATGTAACTTTACTGTGGACAATGTCCTGGTATGTTAAAAATAATTCTCATGGGACTATACTGTGGACAATGTCCTGGTATGTCAATAAAATTCTCATGTAACTTTACTGTGGACCTTGATATTTCAATAATATTCTAATGTAACATTACTTTGGACCACGGTATGTCAATAAAATTCTCACGTAACTTTACTGTTGACAATGTCCTAGTATGTCAATAAAATTCTCATGTAGCTTTACCTTGGACCATGGTATGTCAATAAAATTCTCACATAACTTTACTGTGGACAATGTCCTGGTATGTCAATAAAATTCTCATTTAACTTTACTGTGGACAATGTCCTGGTATGTCAATAAGATTCCATGAAACTTTACTGTGGACCATGGTTTGTTAAAAAAAATTCTCATGTAACTTTACTGTGGACAATGTCCTGGTATGTGAATATAATTACCATGTAACTTTACTGTTGGCAGTTTCCTGGTATGTGAATATAATTACTATGTAACTTTACTGTAGACAGTGTCCTGGTATGTGAATATAATTACCATGTAACTTTGCTGTAGACAGTGTCCTGGTATGTGAATATAATTACCATGTAACTTTACTGTGGACAGTGTCTTGATATATCCACACAGTATTTAAATCACTTTGGTGTGGACCGTTTCCTGATTATATATGTCTCTTTATATTACACATATAAAACTTTACTTTGGACAATTTTGGGATTTGATCAATATTCATGTTACTTTGCTGTGGTCTATTTCCTGGGATGACTGCACATTTCTCCTACAGTTCAACATCTGACCATTTAGTTTCTGATATATCTAGTCAGTATGTTTGCAAGGAACTATCATTAGGTATATTTTGTATTTATAACAGACTCTGTACAGTGTTGGATTGACAGTTAGTACAAAGTCAGAGACATATGTTTGTCATGTTGGAGCAGTCACCTCAATGGACTTATCAGTGAGGTCTTTACGAGCTGACGACCAGGACTATCCAGATGAGACTGTTACTGTGTTTTATGAGGCTCAGCAAGACGATGATTTGTGGGCTGTAAATGGCAAGAGATCTGGTATGATCATCTTTTATTAGGTGGAGTTCTTAATACATTAATTTTGTAGACTAAATATTTTACCATAAAATTGGCTTTTGTTTTTGCTATGATGTGTTATGAACTAGTGAACTTTCCCTTATAGCATGATTAAGAAGCTGTAATGTAAGAAGATTCATGCTGCAAAATAGAAAATATGAAGCAAGTAATGAAAGGTCATTCTGTCACTTTACATTTCATTCATGTGTAGATTATTTTTTTAGGCATATTACAGTTAAAGGGAAACAAAGTTACTACTGTAGTCTTGGATGTGATGCCCATGGTAACAGGACTGATACCACTACCCATTGTCAGATTACACCAATACCAGTCAAGTGAGTGTAACTTCTATTTAATGTAAATATAATAAAGCATACTTACAAAGATATTTGACCTTATACATCCAACTCATTGATAATCTTGCTTTACACAGGACTAGTTTAAATACAAGGGTAATTCATCCTTTATGCCCTTTTAATGGAAACTCAAATTGTCTGTTTGAATAGCTGACACAATAGTTTTCCATTAAAAGTATGCTTAAGGAGTATCAACCCTTCCAGAATTAACCGTTAGATTTTCTTTAAATTTATATATATTCATCATATTATCATTTAAAGATAATTTTGTGAAAATTGAGACATCCAATGAGCCTTTCATTTTTTATTCCATTTGGACCAAAAGTCCAAGGTGGACTTTTCTCATACAAATCCTGTCCTGTCGTCCGTCGTAAACTTTTCACATTTTTGACTTCTTCTCCTAAAACACTGGACCCATTTCATCCAAACTTGGTAGGAAGTATCCCTGGGTGAATGAGATTCAAATTTGTTCAAATGAAGGGGCTCGGCCCCCAAGGGGCACCACTAAGGGCCAAAAAAAGGGGGAAAATTTGTCAAAACTTCAAAAATCTTCTAATAAACTAGAAGGCCTAGAGCTTAAGTTTTGATATGTAGTAACTTAAGGGCATGGAGAACCAAGTTTGTTCAAGACGAGACTCTTGGGTCAAAAATAGGCTACACATTTTGGGGTCAAAGTTCAACACTATAGCAAATATGTTTACTATTCACATTTTTGACTTCTTGCCCAAAACTACTGGATAAATTTCATCCAAACTTGGTAGAAGGCATCCCTAGGGGAAAAGGGTTCAGATTTGTTAAGATAATTAGATTTGGCGCCCAGGGGCACCTTTGTTGGGACCAAATGGGGATAAATTTGACAAAATTTCAAAAATCTTCTTCTGATAAACTAGATGGCCTAGAGCTTAATGCTTTATTATGTAATAACGTAAGGGCATGGAGAACCAAATTTGTTTAAGGCATGGCCCTGTGGTCAAAAGTGTTCAAATGCAAATCTTTAGTTTTTGGCCCATTTCAACCAGATGGATGTTAAGGCACGATGGGCCTCTTGTTTATCAAATTTTAGTATCAATCAGATATATGATTTATTCCCGAATTAAATACCCTTTGATGATCCAGTGTTGAAGGTCACAGTGTCCTAATGCTTTTGAATTGTCCATTCAAACTTTTTATTGAGAGACGAATAGTTAAATAAATGTCGGATATTAAGTGATGTCATAGAATTACAAGAGAAAAGAGTGAAGGGTCATTACTCCTTATTTCTTTTGAATTAATATTTGCAATGATATGTAGTTTATAACTTCCAATGTTATTCCCTGCTTGTCGTTTTACAAAATATTAGTTCATTAGACAACAAATGCTAGGTTCATGGGCCTCCATCATCTACTTAATAAAGCTCCCTCATCACTCAATTCTATTGACAAATTTGTCTTTCTTGTTATGAAGGTTAAATATACACTGAATACGTAACTTGATATCTTAATTTGGTATTAATTAATTCAAGTATAATATTTTAAATTGCAAAATAAGCTAGAAATATACAATGAAGTTAAAATAGATAAGAGTTTAAATTTTATCCTTCAAAAATTTTAATATCTCAATTTAGAATAAAATCAAAAATGCTGCCCTCCCTCTTCTAAGAGGACACAGATTATAAGTGGAAAAGGAGTGGAATGGACAACTATAATGGATTCTAAAGATTAATTAAGGGCACATGGATATTTGAACTAAAATTGTTTATAGCATACATGTTTACAATTATTCAGTATACAAACTTTGAAGCAAAATAACATTAAGAAACAATTGATGATTTTGTGGCAGGTATCTGGACCAAACTTGATGATGATACTGAAAAGGAGGACCTCTTGATAAAAATTCCTCTGTTAGATTTTCACAAAACTTGATGTACATGTTCCTTGCATGGCATGGTCCCCTTTCAGATTTATGTCCGACGTTGCCGAACTCCATCCAATAAAGCTGCCAGATCCAACATGGTCGCCAGGGCTTCTGATTGGCTGAGGCCATTTTAACTTCTTATTGAGGACTTTTGGTCAGATTTTCACAAAACTGTATATTTTGTTTGTTTTGTGGCAGGTATCTGGACCAAACTTGATGATGATACTGAAAAGGAGGATTCTGACTCTGATGAAGATTCATTATTTCCTCAAGAACAGACGAGTATACAGAGACAAATAACACCATTCCACAAAGGACAAGTTTATTATGCCAGCACAGGACATACCATACAGATACATCAACAGTTATAGATAAAAATGCCAATTTTTCATCAGAGTTTTACTTGCAAAACTCCATATTATGTAAATGTATGGTCTTTTGATGATGCAGGATGTCGTCAAAAGATGTCATTGACTTTTTTAACCAGACAAAGCAGCTCATTTACATATTGAAGACACTTATATGCTGCAAATAAATCTGTATGTGTGCCTTGGTTTTCTTTTTATTTATAGTATGTCTCTCTTTTAAAGAAGGGTTGAGACATACTGTTAGAACTGGTGCTTTTGATAGTGTCCAACACATTTCAACAGGATTTTTCTTATACCAATCTGTTTCTCATCGAACGTTGTCAATCATTAACATTTAGCATTTCAACTTCTTAAAAACCAATGGGCAATATTTAAAAAAAAAAAAAAAAAAAAACAGAAAACATTACAAAAAAAATAGATGTGAATGTTCCTCCTATGGTCCTCTTTCAGATTTGTGTCCTACGTTCCAAACTCCATCCAATATAGCCACCATGGCATCTTATTGAATTCTTGTCGAAAACTATTTGTCAAATGTTACTTGAAAGGTACACTTTCAGAATTGTTTCTGGACAACTTCCAAATTTGTATCTGACATTTCATGACTCCGTTCAATATGGTCTTTTGGTTTTTTGTTTGCAAGACCTTTTGGACCTCTTGTCAAAAATCATCCGTTAGATTTTCACAAAACTTGATGCACATGTTATTTGCATTGTACAATTTAAGATTTTGTTTCTGATTGCCAAACTTAATCTAAAATGGCGACCATTTCTTCTGGTTGACTGAGATCTGAAAATCTTCATAAAAGCAAGTTATTCATTACAACAAATCATCTTTCATTCCGAATTCATATATTGATGTTCTCATCCTGATATATACAGGATCATGGACATTTAAGATACTTTAACTATATCTCTGGGTCATATAAGAGATCAAACCTAGGAGTCAAAGCTTAATCAACTATAAATTTGAACCGTGACATTTAATGACTTCATATTGGGACACAGATTGTTAGTGGAAAAGGAGTGGAATGGACACCGATAATGGATTCTAAAGATTAATTAGGGGCACATGGATATTTGAACTAAAATTGTTTATAGCATACATGTTTACAACTATTCAGTATACAAACTTTGAAGCAAAATAACATTAAGAAACAATTGATGATTTTGTGGCAGGTATCTGGACCAAAC
>JAUMGZ010190621.1:0-13276 GCA_032359645.1 Pododesmus macrochisma
CAGTGGTACCATAATAGGTATGTCACAGTGGTACCATAATAGGTATGTCACAGTGGTACCATAATAGGTATGTCACAATGGTACCATGATAGGTATAGACACGCTTATGCTACTTATGTTTGCCCTTAAATAGATGATACTTTTTGTTTAACATTACGATTTGGGTAACGCAGATCAAGCGGTCATATAATTTCAATTACTCCCAGAATGCCTTGTAACTATGTTTATGAAAGCGGCTGCATGTTGCATTTGGAGGCTGCAGCTTGAACGTTGATGACATTCTAAAGAGGAAAGCGCCTGTGTGATATATAACAGGGTAATAAAAACGCTTTTATTACATACGGCGAAGTTGTAATGGAGTTGTAACAAGCTTTCCTCTGACATTGATGTTGAGCTTTGTGTGACTCGTACATGTACTAATGGAAGCTTGACATTAAACTGTTTTAACGTCCATGGATGCGTTAGAGGTCTGAAATCAGGATATTTACACGCTAATAAAAGCTTAGCTAGAGTGTTATGCACGATTAGAGAGGTAATGCTATTTCAGAAAATACAGTAAGTTGAAATTCACATTTGAAAACAAAGTTAGCATATGAAAATGTTTATTTCTTTAATGCTAGTTGTGGCTTCACAAAACTCTGATTTTGATAATATTAAAGATGTTCCAGGTGTTCGTGAAATATGTTTCGATATCTCAACGAGATTTATATGAATTAATAACAAAAGTTGAGTGTGCGTGCGTCGTTTGTGCGTGCGTGCGTGCCTGCGTGTGTGTGTGCGTGCGTGCGTTCATTCGTTCGTGTGTGTGGTCTAGTGTAAACAGGAGAGAGAGAGAGAGAGAGAGAGAGAGAGAGAGAGAGACGGGGTGGGCGGGTTATACATGTATGACCGTGTGCGTATTGGTGATAAGGTAAAGGTCATTTAGAAGTGTATAATTATGCATAAGTGTTTCTACATAGGGAAATCATGTGATTATGTGTACATCATGGCAACATTTTCTCACTTTCTTTTGGATATTGACACAAACTTATGATTATCCGCCCATGTTGCAAGTAGTTCTAAGTTGTCTTATCACTAATACAACATAATTTGCTCTGTCATTTGACCGTTAATTGTGTTTCCTTCTTAGCAATATATATATTCTCTCTCTCTCTCTCTCTCTCTCTCTCTCTCTCTCTCTCTCTCTCTCTCTGTGTCCTCTTTCTCTCTCTCTCTCTCGTTTTTAAGTGTTGTTTTTGCCGCCTCTGTCCTTGTTTTGCATTGTAATAGTTTTAATTAGCCTCTCTGTCGGTGTCCATTCTGTATATGTTATATTCGTTTACTATACTTATCCTTCCATTGGGTTATTTTCCGATACCTCTGGGTTTAACATTTTTTGTTCATACAATTTGATATGGGGGTAGTTTACACGACTCTAAATCCCATGTGATCCATAGTGAGTTTGAACTTTTCATAGCACGACAATTAAATACTTCACGACATAAAGTTAAAGTATCATCATTTCATCAATTAAATTCCCGTTAGCGTCCAATGATGACGAAATGACTTCGTAATTACTCATGAAATGTGTAACGAGGTTCTCTTTCACAGATCCGTTTTTCTTTATATAAATAGTAAATTTGTTCGTGGACTTTATCAGTTTTGCATTTCTATATTTTATTTTTATATGTTTTTGATCATCTGAAGATTTTAGATTTCTCACTGATTTTATGTATATTTAGTTTTGGTAATTTAAAGTTGTTTTTATACTTGAACACCGAATAAATCCTAATCCTGATTTATTTGTATTAAACTCTACTGTATCATGCGTGCTTTATTATACAGAACTTTCGCTGTTAACATACGGGTGCTTTATGTGGCGAGCATGCACGCTAATGTCTATTAAGCACGACAAGAAGGCATTGCATTGCTAACGCTATTTGGATGATGCCAATGGATGTTCTCATATTTAAACACAATTAATGTTTTAACTATCTCGGCACTGACGTCGTTGTTTGTGTCTGATTTATTCGCTTAATTGCAGGAGTAAGGAGTGGTTGATCGTATTGGAGTATGGACCAGAATAGGAGTTGTTTGTTTAATTAAGTCCTTAAAGTCACTTCAATAATATGTTAGTTAATTCAAAGTCAAAGGGAGATAACCTCAGTGGGAATGTAAAGCAATATGATAGTTTAAAAAGGACTTCAAAAGGACCCCATGCTATGGCGTCACCACTAAGGGAGATAACTCAGTAATAGGATAGGAAAAAGCGGGGATGTAAGGCAATATGATAATTAAAAAAAGGGCCCCCTGTAATGGCTTCGACGCTAAGGGAGATAACTCAGTAATAGGAAAGGAAAGAAGCGGGGATGTAAAGCAATTTGATAGTTTAAGACGGAGTCAAATTAATGGCGTCACCGCAAAACGGTCAATATCTTCAAAATGTGATCTTTATATGTATAACTTGATTAAGAAATTAGTATTAAAATACCCTTTCCCTTCATGTTAATGTATTATTGTTTCATATTTTAAGGTTTATGCTTTTTGCCCGGGTTGTAAGGTTTGAATTCCACATCTCCCCGGGTTGTAAGGTTTGAATTCCACATCTCCCCGGGCTGTAAGGTTGGAATTCCACATCTCCCCGGGTTGTAAGGTTGGAATTCCACATCTCTCTGGGTTGTAAGGTTGGAATTCCACATCTCCCCGGGTTGTAAGGATGGAATTCCACATCTCCCCGGGCTGTAAGGTAGAATTTCCACATCTCCCCGGGTTGTAAGGTTGGATTTCCACATCTCCCCGGGCTGTAAGGTTGGATTCTCACATCTCCCCGGGCTGTAAGGTTGGAATCCCACATCTCTCCGGGTTGTAAGGTTGAAATTCCACATCTACCCGGGTTATAAGTTTGGAATTCCACATCTCTCTGGGTTGTAAGGTTGGAATTCCACATCTCCCCGGGTTGTAAGGTTGGAATTCCACATCTCCCCGGGCTGTAAGGTAGAATTTCCACATCTCTCCGGGTTGTAAGGTTGGGATTCCACATTTCACCGGGATGTAAGGTTGGAATTCCACATCTCCCCGGGTTGTAAGGTTTAAATTCCAAATCTCCCCAGGTTGTAAGGTTGGATTCTCACATCTCCCCGGGCTGTAAGGTTGGAATTCCACAACTCCCCGGGCTGTAAGGTTGGAATCCCACATCTCTCCGGGTTGTAAGGTTCAAATTCCACATCTCCCCGGGTTGTAAGGTTGGATTCTCACATCTCCCCAGGTTGTAAGGCTCGAATCACATGAACTGGTGTACATGTAATCACGTCATTGAAATGTGTTGTTGTTGAATAAACGCCCTTAGTCTATGTATGTAATGTGGTTGTATATAATTGTATTGTTATTTAATTCTATTCATACTATTTTGTGGGGTTTTCATTGGTTGTCGGTTTCTCTGATATATGTGTAATTATTAAAGGCAATAAATCTAAATAGAAAACTGCACATATCCAAAACAAAACAAACCCCGATGTACACAAATGGTACATTTTACTTCCAATCTTCATTATTGTATGGCCTGCTTTTCATCTTTGTAATACGTTTGTGAAGTCTTACACTGCTGTCGCTTTGTTCCCTGACGTTTATCTTGACTTTTGTCGTCGATGTTTAATATGTTACTGTGCATTACAATATACATTATACAACAGTAGCCCGCACCACAAACAGATCGTCATTCTATAGCGTCACCTGGCACCGATTTGCTGCAAAAGTGTGTGCGATGAATTGCAGGATAACAGATTACATGTAACAGAAGTGCGTTATCAAATAGTGATGTAGTTTTATAAATATTGGTCATACTATATTGCCTATCTATTGGAACCTGATTTCACAGATAATTTGACAACCTTGTATAATGAAGGAATACTATGGTGTATGTAACATACCTTTGGGCAGTGTATAATGAGTGCTGTGTGATTCCGTGCTTGTCGTTATTGATCGTTAACTTTATGGTGTCCTCGTGTACTCGATCCATTGGGAGATGAGGACAGGCATAGCTTACTTTGATGGAAGTTTCAGTGGGCGGTCGGTTAAAGTGGGCGGTCGGTTACACTGGGCGGTCGGTTACAGTGGGCGGTCGGTTACAATTGGAACACCGTAGGGAGTACGATATAACACGTGAAACGTAATTAGTGTGAGGCGGACAGATAGTCAGTTAGACGGACGGACGGTCGTTCGGGACAAAAATGTTACCGAAATTTGATTTGAATAAGAAAAAAGCTAAAATCCACATTAAAAGAATAAAACAGGTTTAAATATTATTTATCATGGCATTAACCTTGTTATCGCATGGGACGAGCCACGTGGAAATATTTTTATTATCAATTTTGTTAATATTTGTTTTTACATTTTTCTCTTTTTGTAGACGTGAGCGTTATACTGACAGAACAACGACAGACAGCCTTACAAGCTACTTTAATGTCATTCATTCTGTGGGATTACATGTAATTTTTTGTGTGAAGCCAGGATCAAGCCAGATAACGCATGTGAGAGGCCATGACCAAGCCAGATAACGTGTGTAAGAAGCCAGGATCAAGCCGTATAACGTGTGTGAGAAGCCAGGACCAAGCCATATAACGTGTGTGAGAGGCCAGAATCAAGCCGTATAACGTGTGTGAGAGGCCAGGATCAAGCAAGATAACGTGTGTGAGGCGCCAGGACCAAGCCAGATAACGTGTGTGAGACGCCAGGACCAAGCCATAAAACGTGTATGAGACGCCAGGATCAAGCCATATAACGTGTGTGAGAAGCCAGGATCAAGCCAGATAACGTGTGTGAGACGCCAGGATCAAGCCGGATAACGTGTGTGAGAGGCCAGGATCAAACCAGAAAACGTGTGTGAGAGGCCAGGATCAAGCCATATAACGTGTGTGAGAGGCCAGGATCAAGCCATATAACGTGTGTGAGACGCCAGGACCTAGCAAGATAACGTGCCGTTTGATGGCACTGTTACATTATGCCAATGACGCTACCGCTAAACCTGTCCATAGATCCAGGTAACAAGATTTATCATTATACCTTACACTAATATTCCCGTTTCTAATTAGTCTAAAAGACATCACGTACCTAAAGATATTTTGATGCCATCTACACTTTTACCGAATACGACCTTTCCAGATTAGTGTTGTCCGCTAAAATGTTTGTGTTTTGCCCAATGAGGTTTTTGTGTAATTGAAATATAAATTGATTATTACGAGTAGTTATAATATATGGACCTTATATTTAATAAAACTGCTGTCATTTAAGGAAATCGTAACAGTTATGCTTATATTGAGTGTATCCCCTTTTGGTTCAGAGCTTTGGGTTACCGGGGTCCTGCCTATTCTAAGTTAGTTTTCCCCATCGGGTCCGTTGATGACTGTTGATTTGGGAATTTGCTTTTGGTCAAGAGCGAGGTCCTCTAACCCATTTAGTTGGTTTGACGTCATCTCTTAATGCTCGTCTCACTTTGCTGGTTCATTCTTGTGGTGACCTTTGAGTCTACCTCAACGATGTCCAAGAGGACTTTTCTTATACCGATCCGTCGTCGTCGTCGTCGGCGTCGTCCTCCGTCGTTATAACTTTCACATTTTAAATTTTTTCTCAAAAACTACTCAGGCAATTTTACTAAACTTGCCATGAATGTTCCCTGCATGGTCCCCTTTCAAAACAGTGTTCGATTTTGTCAAATTCTATTAAGTATTGCCGTCGTGGCGTCTAATTGGTTAAGACATTTTTGACGTCTTTTCAAAAACCATTGGTCAGATTTTAAAAACAACTTGATGTACGTGTTTCCCGAATGGTCTCTTTTCAAATTAGTGTTCGAAGTTGCCAAACGTCATACAATATGGCATTATTGCCTCTCTGTTGGCTGAGTTATTTTCGACTTCTTGTCAAAAACAAAAAGCAATCGCATCAGCAGAAGAAACATTATTGCAACAAACACACACTAGCTTCATCAAAAAGACACAAAAAGAATGTACCAGCTAAATGAGACGGGCATTCACAATGATTTCACTGTTTTTGTTTTGGTATTAACGTTAAACGAACTAAATGGGTGCGAGAACCCCGCGCTTGATCCGAAGCTAAGGTCTAAATCACTCGTCATCAAGGGACTCGAAAGGGAAAATGAATTTTGAATAACCAACACCTCGATAAATCAAAGTTCTGAATCCAAAAGTTCACGATTATAATGAAGGACACAAACCACACACCAACAATACTATCAAATATTCTTGCCAACATTTTAAATATGCGCGCAGTCAACATGAGAATTATTAAACGTATTCCTGAGGACACGTGTTTCAGACAAACCAGTCCTCATTAGCAAAGGTGACGTAATAACATAATTATATAAATTTTGAAAATATCAAAATACAGACAGACGGACTGACTGACTTATTTACAATAAAAAGAGCCAAACTGTCCAATAGACAAGTACACACATTTCGAATACAGGTAAATATAAAACTGTATCCTCTTTGGTCCACTGCTAATTCATGATCAGTTATGTGGTACGGACCTCGAACAACTCATGATTAGCTGACCTGTTTCATGAAATTCTTGACAGTTGTTCGTTGCATATAACAAAGTATATTAAGTTAAAATGTTACACTTGGATTTTAAACTAGAATATACAGTGTACTGACTTTGTTGGTGTTGTCAATAATCGTCAATAAACATAGCTTCAAGATATTCGTGCATTGGGTATGTATTCAGGTGGACCTCTTGGGCCTCTTGTTGATGAAGCTAGAGTTTGTTTGTCAATAACCTTTGTTCTGTTTATCCTATTTCTTCTCGTGTAATACACTCCCCCTTTATCCCTTCATTGTATGTTGTTCTGTTGACTCTTTCGAACAGTTTTGCAATTTCATTGACTGTGAGGTGTGGTGCTAGCATCAAATCTCCGTTCTATGACGGGGTATTTCCCATTTCGTAAGTGGATTTTACTATCTCTGTAACTGAAATCTCCTTGACGCGACCAATAGAACAGCGCCCTCTATTGTAAAAAAACCCATGATTAAACGTATTGCTCGGAATATTTTCGCTGTTTTTCAGCTGGTGGTCTTCACAAATTCCCCTCACATTTATATTATTTCTCATATTTATTTGTGTATATATCCTGTGTTGTCTAGAGACACCAGTGGTGGTCCCTCCTGGGTATAAGACATACATTTTGTGACAGCTTTCGTTCACGCAGATACTTTCTTTACAATTTCCCATTAGTATACTTGATTGATTATATTACACGATTTTAACACCGGATACCGATAAACTGGTTTCAGTGTCGTCTAAATTTGTCAGGAAAGTTTGCTGGCTAGAATTTAATGTGTCTGATTGGGTGACTTATGTTAAAATTGTTGAAGGGTTGAAACAAGACGAACCAAGAGACACTGGCGCAACGACATGTGCATAATGTCAACATACATTTAAAGTTAAACATGCAAAACATGAACGTACATGTAATACCCCACTTTAAATTGTCATTGTGTTTGTGGGCTTAGGCCATTCTTCTATACGTTATGTGGGAAGGATTGAATGCCGTGAATCGTTTTAATCGCACACTTCAGTTTATTGAATCCAGTTCGAAACCAAGTCCTTTCAGTAATGTAACTGGTACCAAATGTATTTGTAATGTCGGTGTTTATGTTTTAGTGTTATTTGATGTTTGTTGGGGTTTACTTGGTTTTCAATCCCCTGAACCAGATGTTATTATTTCTAAAGTGGTATTTTTTGTTCTTGACTTTATTCTACAATATCGACAGAACCTCATGTGAAAACATAGGTGACACGGAATGTATCCAAGGTCAAATCACAAATCTCCCTTGTTGTGATACCAAACTTTTAACATGACCTGGTAGTTATTTAAGCGCAATTATGAATTTTTAATATTCTGTTGTCTGGTTATTGTAGTGTGTACTTTGTTCATTTGATTATATGTTCAATTAAAAACATATATGTAATATAAAGTTGCTGTGAGTTCTTTCTGTATGCCACGTCACATTGTATGCACCTTAGGTTTAGTGGAAAAGTCTCAAGTATATATAAGTTACATGAAACATTCGTATGTATAATGCGGAAGTGTTTTATAATGTGTTATATATATATACTATAACACGGAAAGTTAGTATCTGTGACTTACTTTCATGTTCTAATCTGGTACACGTACGACTGTCTTGTATGTTCGTATGTATCGGGCACGTCCTGATTTCAACAAAAATATCTCAAATTGAATTATTTATACCAGACCTATAGAATGTAAATTGCGTTTGTTCCGGAACAGAGACAATAAGACGACACTTGGATCACATGTTATCTGATTCTTCCTTGTGATTGCTGTCTAACAAGCAATCGGTGAAGCCTACCAGAAAGTTGACTTCATATGGAATAGTTTCATCGAGCGGTCATTGTCATGTACCGTTACTGCTTGTTGATACGCATACTGTACTCGTCACATTTTAAGTAATTATTGTATGATATGATGTGTGGGCTCTTTTAGAAATTGTCATATTCTTAGTCGTCTGTCACACTGATTATGGTGTCATTGTTCCTTACTTTTGTTGTTTGTTGGCATTTTTCTGTCGTTCCTGGTCTTCTCTTCGTAATGAATTAACAATAATAATGTATTCTTTGTTTATGTCAACATCACACAGGACATTCAATATCACACATGAATTCAATATCACACAGGACATTCGATATCACACATACCATTCAATATAACACAGGACATTTAATATCACACTGGACATTCAATATCACGCTCGACATTTATTGAATAGAATCAATATAAATAGCCACGTATTATGTTAGTTAAAATGCAACATGTCTTTCATATTTATTGAAAGTGCCCGGTCGTCCGTCTATCCGTCCTTGGATAATATTATCGATCTCTCCTGACTAAGAATGAATGTCCGAAACACGTCTCCAGAAATACACGTTTACACTCTCCTATTTTTGTCTGATCGTTTACCTGTATTGCTTTTATTTATCTAGGTCTCTCTTAAATATGTTTTCCTCGGTGATTATTAATTTAGCTTTTGGACAACAGGTTTGTCCACACACTTGGTGAGTTTGGCGTCATTATTTTAAATTTCATAAGAGTACATTATAGTTAAGGGCATGACTACATACTTTGTCGAAGGCAAATCAAAAATACACTGAAGACGATGTTGTTAGAATGCTTAACTTTCTCATCAATAACATGGTTGATGAATTTGAAGGCCAGGTTATCCAGCAGACTATCGGAATTACCATGGGGACCAACTGTGCACAATTACTAGCGGTCTTTATTCCTTTATTCGTATGAGGCAGAATTTATCCAAAAGACTACTCAATGTCAAGAGAAAGACTTTGGCTAAGTCTTTTAATTTTCCTTTTTGCTACAAAGATGACGTCTTGTCTTTAAAAAATAAACATTTCGGTGATTAAGTGGACATTATATATCCCCGGAACTCGAAATAAAAGATTCTACTAACACTGGCTCGTCTGCCTCATACTTAGGCCTCCTACGTAAATTACAATAATTTGTATGACCAACAAGACGACCTCAGTTTCCCGATAGCCATCTTCCCATTCTTAGACAGCAAAATACCAACCTCATCTGCTTTTTGAGTTCATATGTCACACCTAATTCAATATTCAAGAGCTTGTTCTCACTACCAAGACTTTGTAACTAGAGGATTGCTGATGACATCTAAGCTTTTGATGCAGGCTTAAACACTACATGTACCAAGACTTCGGTCTGCATTTAGAAAGTTTAATCTGTATGACCTTCGTCATGATACAGTAGAGAGATTTGACAAGTCTATTTCTGATATAATTATAGATATAATCCAAATGTCATAGTTAAAGTTTCTTAACTCCCAGTCATTTAATTGGCTTCATACTTGCCGGTATCTCAAATAGTTTCCTCTACTCATTGACATTGTGGCTTCAATATTTTTTTCATCCCCTTTCTGAATTGTAAGTAAGTCAGACACTCCGTCGGTCTGTCTGTCGTTGATTATATATTAAAATGTGTAGAATGCGTTCATGGGGGTTACACAAAAGTATACCTGGTCGCACTATCTTTAACGCTTTGTTTTCATTATATTGTTGCTTATTCTATTTCTATCCTGTTAATGGTTTTTCTCCTTTGATCTTTCGTCACTATGGAAGTGACATATTTTTATGGTGAAATGTTTCTTTTTAACAGTGGAAAGGGTTGCCATACTCTGGAATGACACGGAAGCATCGCGGCAGTCGATACATGCAAAGCAGGAAACGCTTACCATATCGCGAACACCCGGTTTCGGTTATAGTTTGATAATAGAAGTTCGTGATGTTTCTGTTTTTAGTTAATGATTGTATTTTTGGTTATTTGTTGATGTGTGCGTCTCACGATTTCCTTTTGTTTGTCCATGTCCATGGACTTACGACTTTTGAATATCGTCTTGATTTTTCAAAAGTTCTATTAATTCCCTCTCTCTCTCTCTCTCTCTCTCTCTCTCTCTCTCCTGCCTACACTAAATATATGCTCTACTTTCATATTCCTGGAGCAGTTTATTTATCTTTCCGATACTTTGGGGATTTCTTTGATGGCATCAATAAACCGTATGCTATCCTTTAATATTCAGTCGATATACCCATATTCAGAAAAATGGCAAATAAGCATAACAACATTTAGTTTTCCCAAAATTGAGACACATCACCTCACAAAACAGTATCGAACCTTGTTATTGTAACAAAGCTGATCAAAACAACTCTCGTGTATAATTGGACGTGATGCACGGTTTTAAATCTGATTGTAACAACACCACTATCGTGATCAAAATTGATTACATTTCTCTTTAAGGCTAACACTCTCTCCACTAAATTAAATGACTGTAAATAAAGTTATGATTACTATGGAACGCCGACTCACTGTGTCGGATAAAGCACTCGATATGTCAAGTTTTGGCAATATTTGCTGATCATTAAAATCGCATCCTTATCTGTCCGGGAAAAGGCGTCAAAGCTTTTAAATTTTAGATGCTCGTTTTAATGTAGTGAGATGCTTGATGAACAATTTTCTTTTTCTGAAGTCTTATCTCAGTTTCAAAACATAAAGCATGATATTCGATCAATTTCAAATACTGTAATTGCTGTCTTATCGTAGTAAGACATTAGGTGTTGGAAATTGATTCTGTTTTGTTATTCTTCGCTACATTGTTGCGCTTTTGTGGATTCTTTAAAAAGGAAAGTTGTGTAACACACGATAGTATCTATCATTGTTATGAATTTCCGGGGCTTTTGCTCACCAAGATAAAATTATTTTCCTCACAGTTGGTGGTTCTCTAAATTGCATGTGATTGATGCACTTAAATATCTGTGTTTATCTTCCCATCTGCCTAAATAATAGGCTTGAACGTGCTAGGAATTCTCATTAAGTTCTCGTGAAACTAAAAAGAATCACGGTGTTGATACAATTATATGAATTTAATGGTAACATCGCTTGAATGGAAATTAATTGGTATTACACAGAGCATTAGAGACGTGTATTTCAGTATTGCTATCGATGCTTTACAGCAATATGTAATTACGTCATCGCAAATGCTACATGTATTCGAAAACATAAAGTAAAACCACATGCTCGCGATTGAGTAAGCGTTTCCTGCTACACGTGGCAAAAAGTCGGCACCAGATTACACTTCAGTATTGGATAAGCGCTTAAAAGATCTTCATGATGACTTATGCATTCTGTAGCTCAACTTTGGGAGTAGCATGTTTGGCATGGCATGCTTTCACAGATAATTATCCAGCTCTCATCCCTTCCTAAGTTAAGCTACATCATGACGTTCACAATTAACAATAATGACAGGTTTTATCCATACAAGAATTGTCCTAGGGGTCAGGTAAAAGTTACCCGCAAGGAACAAACTTGCGATCCCCACCTATAGAAATAATATTTAAAAAATGCATATCCACAAGATAAGTGTGCTCTTAATCAAAAAAGATTGTTTGACGATTGCCTTTGACATCTATTTCGGACAACTGAACTTTTGTCAGAAGTGAATGCCTTCACGTGCAATGATGTTACGTGTCACTTTCGACTTTAGTCAAAAATATCCAACATTGCAAACACTGAAACGAGCTGCGGATATGATAATATAGGAGTTATATATGGGAGTTAGATATAAGCAAACATCTATACCTCATTGCATATTATATGAATTGTATATTTAAGATTCTCTGAAGATTATCCAGTCACTACCCCAGATACAGTCCGTCCTCGGTGACAGTGAGCAAGACTCAATATTCTTACGCCGATTTTTACGCAGCAAAGATCTCCAGTTAACAATGAAGGCACGTTTAACCTTGTGAACTATGTTTTAAAATATTTGTTAGTGTATCAGTTGATTTTGTTTTACAAGAATTAAGTTCATTAGCAGTATTTTCATTCAGAATTTCCATTAGTTAATACAGTCGAGTTGCTTAACAACGACCATGTTTGTTATTGAATTTGTTGTCATTGTAAAGAATTTGCTATTGTTATGTATCATTTAATCATTGGGAAAATTTGTTCCAAACCTATCATCGTCGTATTAAATTTGATGTTGTAATGAGTGTCGTTGTAAAGAAACTCCATTGTACTATATTGACAGTTCTGTGATTATGTTTAAATGTTTTTTTTAGTTTAACATTGCCATTCTTATTATTAGAACATTATGTTTAATGGCTAAAGAAAATATGAATTAATATCAAAACCGGAAGAGTGGAATCATCGGATCGAAAGATATTGATAAAATAACAATAGCCGCATCAAACTATCCAGCACAAGAAAGGGGAAAATGACGTCACAACAATCTTTAAGACTAATTATTTATGTGGACTGACTAACGGTCACCAAGCACGAAACCAGGTAATGTGGTTAAAGTGGTAAATGAGCCGCAATGCACAAGCCTTCCCACTTACTGCATAAGACAAGGAAAACTACGTATACTGTAATGTCTAAAAAGGTGGACACAGTGCTCCAGTCAACAACAATATATGTTAAAAAATTTACGTTATAACGAGAGAAAAGCATGAATGAACCTGAAATGAGGGGATGCAAAATATAAACTTTAACAGCGTTGTTCAAGCGCGTAACAGGACAATGAAATAACCATATTAAACCGGGAAAGCACGTATTAACCCAGAAACGAATAGTACTAAACACATTTGTATATTCTTACGTTGATAAAAAAACAGTATGAATAGGATCAACAGAACGAGAGGCATTGACAAACAAACAATAACTGCGTCAAAAAATGAAGCA
>JAUMGZ010190632.1:0-13275 GCA_032359645.1 Pododesmus macrochisma
CATCACTGTTACATTGCATCCTCTGTAAGCTGTAGGATGTTCTAGTTAGACATCACTGTTACAATGTGTCCTCTGTAAGCTGTAAGATGTTCTAGTGAGACATCACTGTTACAAGGTGTCCTCTGTAGGCTGTAGGATGTTCTAATGAGACATCACTGTTACAAGGTGTCCTCTGTAAGCTGTAGGATGTCCTAGTGAGACATCACTGTTACATTGCATCCTCTGTAAGCTGTAGGATTTCCTAGTGAGGCAGCACTGTTACTATGTGTCCTCTGTAGGATGTAGGATGTTCTAGTGAGACATCACTGTTACATTGCATCCTCTGTAAGCTGTAGGATGTTCTAGTTAGACATCACTGTTACAATGTGTCCTCTGTAGGCTGTAGGAAGTTCTAGTGAGACAGCACTGTTACAAGATGTCCTCTGTAGGCTGTAGGATGTTCTAGTGAGACATCACTGTTACATTTTGTCCTCTGTAGGCTGTAGGATGTTATAGTGAGAAAGCACTGTTACAAGGTGTCCTCTGTAGGCTGTAGGATGTCCTAGTGAGACATCACTGTTACATTTTGTCCTCTGTAAGCTGTAGGATGTCCTAGTGAGACATCACTGATACATTGTATCCTCTGTAAGCTGTAGGATGTTCTAGTGAGACATCACTGTTACATTTTGTCCTCTTCCTGAGGTGCACTCTGACTTGTAATGTGTTACATAGCACCATGCAACCATCACACTGTGATCACCTGATAATCTTGTTTGTTATTGGTGAATACATACTGGTAGTTGTAGTGTAATTAGCAGACTTGTATTGTTTACACTGTTATATGATACATCAGAAGTGATTTGTTATATGGCACTCATAATGATGTCTCGAGAGAACTTCACTTTTATATAGATAAACATACCACTATAAATACCAGCATACATACATGTAGATCAGTGTATTGGGAGCAATATGTCTTTTGATAGAATTTTCTTTTCTAGTTTACTACCCTTATAAATCATTGTATATGAGATGGAATTTCAGATAAAACAAAATATGAAATGATGGAGAATTTTGACTGATGTATATATATCTGTTCTGTATGTTGTGGATTTAAGGTAAATATATCATGAAGTTTACATATTTGGAACAAGTCCATTGTTTTTATTTTTTCCACTCAATAGTTTTCATATTATAACTTAATTAAACTTGGTGAAGATTGGTGCACTCTTGTTGTTTTGTATAAACAGGGATTAGCTTGATGTGTTTATGTGAGCTTTATTCTGAACACAAATTGTCAATGATCGATTCTTCCAAATTTTCTATGTGATGGTATCTCCTTAGAAATGGTACCATATAAGATAGAAAACCCTAAAAGGATGACTTCCTATATATGACTTCTGTCTATGCTCTACTTGAAAAACCCAGAGTAGTTTCCCTGTCTGCTGTTTTATATACAGGTACAACTATTACTTATTTGTCTCTGCATATTTTCTCACTTAATTGGACAAGAATTTCAGAATCAGCTGCATGTAGTAATTTGAGGATAACATGCTTTGTAGACTTATTGACTGAAGATAATTACAATGAAGGATGCTTAGTGAGTGTATCAATGTGTGTACTGTATAGTCCTTGACCACAAGTGTATTCAGTAAATATCCAATACATGTCAAGAGATGATTGATAAATACTGTCTTAAAGCACATGATTAATTATAGTTATTGATTGCACAGGTCAAGGGGGTTAATTTTAGTTGTTGAAGGCACAAGGTCAAGGGAGTTCAAATTTGCTGTTGATATCACCATTCATTTTTGTTGTGAATTGTGCAGGTCATGGAGATTTACTCAAGTTGTTTTTGTGCAGGTCATAGAAATTAATTTTAGTTGTTAATGCAGGAGTAAAGGAGATTAAGTTAATTGTTCATTGCATGGTCAAGAGGACTTAGTTTAGTTGTTGAATGCACAAGGTCCAGAGTTTTATAGTTTATTACAGTCACAGAAGATTCTTTACATTTCATAATATAAAAGAATTGTTTTTGAAAGATATTTATTAACCAAACACTGAAACCTGTTTTTACACATTTTGATGCCTACTTAAGTCTACTTTTACACATTTTGATGCCTACTAAAGCCTGCTTTTACACATTTTGATGCCTACTATTACAAAAGCCTGCTTTTATACATTTTGATGCCTACTATTACAAAAGCCTGCTTTTATACATTTTGATGCCTACTAAAGCCTGCTTTTACACATTTTGATGCCTACGAAAGCCTACTTTTACACATTTTGATGCCTACTAAAGCTTGCTTTTATACATTTTGATGCCTACTATTACAAAAGCCTGCTTTTATAAATTTTGATGCCTACTAAAGCCTCCTTTTACACATTTTGATGCCTACAAAAGCCTACTTTTATTCATTTTGATGCCTACGAAAGCCTACTTTTAAACATTTTGATGCCTACTAAAGCCTGATTTTACACATTTTGATGCCTACTAAAGCCTACACATTTTGATGACTACTGAAGCCTGCTTTTATACATTTTGATGCCTACTAAAACCTACTTTTACACATTTTGATGCCTACTAAAGCCTGCTTTTATACATTTTGATGCCTACTAAAGCCTGCTTTTATACATTTTGATGCCTACTAAAGCCTACACTTTTACAAATTTTGACGACTACTAAAGCCTGCTTTTATTACATTTTGACGACTACCAAAGCCTACTTTTTCACATTTTGATGCCTACTTAAGCCTGCTTTTACACATTTTGATGCCTACTAAAGCCTGCTTTTATACATTTTGATGCCTACTAAAGCCTGCTTTTACACATTTTGATTCCTACTAAAGCCTGCTTTTATACATGTTGATGCCTACTAAAGCCTGCTTTTACACATTTTGATTCCTACTTAAGCCTGCTTTTATACATTTTGTTTCCCAATGAAGCCTACTTTTACACATTTTGATGCCACTGAATCTTGCTGTTACACATTTTGTTTCCCAATGAAGCCTGTTTTTACACATTTTAACATCTACAGTATTTTAAACATGAACATTTACTTTTACCAGGGCTCAAGATGACAGACTGAATGGCTCGCATGATGATACTGCACAATTGAGGAGGGAGCGTATCCAACGCAGGGGGGAGCTACGTCATGCCATGTCAGAGATCCTACCAAATGAGGCACCAAATAGAAGGCGGAGTCAGACCATGGCAAATGTTAAGGAGCATGCTTACATGCGATTACAGGAAGAATTGGATAAGGCAAAAGAGGTACACATAAGGCACATAAAACAGTATTTTAATTTGTTACCTTGCAGGTATCATTAAAGCAATATTTGCCCATAAATCCTTGTATCGGACACACTCAATGTAAATCATCAAATAGTGATTGAAAAACTGAAACATGAACAAAACAGTTAATTCAGAATATTTGACCACTAATGAATACCTTGAACAAGTCACAAAGAAAATATCAATGTGAACACAAATATAAGGCAGATGCAGTTGACGTTTTTTGACTTTGGTGGTTGTCTATTGCAAACTAAATCTGGTCAAACAGAGGCAGAATAGTAATCTTCCTTAGATAAAACAACTAAGCATAAGTACTTATTGACACGTCAAGTGCTAGGGCAATAAAAACATTGAGTTTCTTGTTGTATTTCCCTTATTCAGAACCCAAGTTTTAGAAAGATATGTGTGTAATGTTATTCATTATATAAAACAATTTATTGTCTTAGTTTGAGGAAGGTGTGAAGATTTGTTCACCATCAACAACCTCAGGCTGAGCCCTCGGGGAACATAATTTTCTTCAGTTGAACGAATCTTCAAGTCTCCATCAAACAAGGGCAAACTATGTGTAATATTAAGGCATTTTACTTAGATTTAATTTTATGTTGTCTTACAAATTTGCATAAGGTACCACTTTATCTCCCCAAATTTAAGAGTAAGAATGTATTTATGAATTTTGAAAAACAATCTTGTATTGTAATGTGAACATGCTTTGAAAGTCATGTACAATGTAACTGTACTATGTTTTAAGTAAATACAGATAGTCTACTATATATTGATATCAATTGTAGCATTATTAATAGTATTACAATTATATAATCAGAATTTCAAATCTGTTTATAAATCTGCATTCACTGTATGTGAATGTATGTTTAAGAAATATGAAAAAACCCGCTGATAGACCTGACCGAATAAGGCCCTCCAGACTTAAGTAATGTCATTGATAAAATAGTTCACTGATACATCACACATAGCCAGTCTGTTGTAATTCTTTTGTTGTTAGACTTTTACTGTCCTGAGGTAAACAATTATTGATGGTTATCTTAATGATTGTAGGAGATGAAATTGAAAGATGAAGAATGTGATAAGCTTTTAAAAGTGAGAGATCAAATGGGCGAAGAACTGGAGGAGTTAACAGCCAGTCTGTTTGAGGTGAGTACACATATAGCTAGGCAGTAAGCCAGTTGGTTTAGGTGAGTACACATATAGCTAAGCAGTGAGCCAGTCTATTTGTGGTGAATACACATATAGCTAGGCAGTGAGCCAGTCTATTTGAGATGAGAATGCATATAGCTAGGCTGTAACCAGTCTGTTTGAGGCAAGAACACATATAGCTAGGCAGTGAGCCAGTCTGTTTGAGTTGAGTACACATATAACTAGGCAGTGAGCCAGTCTATGTGTGGTGAATACACATATAGCGAGGCAGTGAGCCAGTCTGTTTGAGGTGAAAACACATATAGCTAGGTAGTGAGCCAGTCTGTTTGAGTTGAATACACATATAGCTAGGCAGTGAGCAAATCTGTTTTAGTTAAGTACACATATAGCTAGGCAGTGAGCCAGTCTGTTTGAGATGAGAACACATATAGCTAGGCAGTGAGCCAGTCTGTTTGAGTTGAGTACAAATATAGCTAGGCAGTGAGCCAGTCTGTTTGAGGTGAGAACACATATAGCTAGGCAGTGAGTCAGTCTGTTTGAGGTGAGAACACATATAGCTAGGCAGTGAGCCAGTCTGTTTGAGGTGAGAACACATATAGCTAGGCAGTAAGCCAGTCTGTTTGAGGTGAGTATGAGTACACATATAGGTTGTGAGCCAGTCTGTTTGAGGTGAGTAAGCATATAGCTAGGCAGTGAGCCAGTCTGTTTGAGGTGAAAACACATATAGGTAAGCAGTGAGCAAGTCTATTTGAGGTGAAAACACTATAGCTAAGCCGTGAGCCAGTCTGTTGAGATGAGTTCACACAGAGATTGTGAGCCAGTCTGTTTGAGGCGAGTTAACTTATAGCTAGGCAGTGAGCCAGTCTATTTATGGGGAATACAAATGTATCTAGGCAGTGAATCAAAGTTCATAGAGAGACAGTGAGCCAGTCTGTTTAAGTGAGTTCACAGAGAGACAATGAGCCAGTCTATTTGATGTGAGAATACATCTAGGCAGTGATCGAGTCTATTTGATGTGGGTACACATAGGCAGTTTGTTAGTCTATTCGAGGTGAGTACACATGGGCAGTGATTTAGTCTATTTGATGTGAGTACACATAGACAGTGAGTTAGTCTATTTGATGTGAGTACACATGGGCAGTGATCCAGTCTATTTGAAGTGAGTACACATAGGCAATTTGTTGTATGTTTGATGTGCCTACACATAGGCAGTTTGTTAGTCAATTTGTGGTGAGTACACATAGGCAGTGAGTTAGTCTTTTTGAGGTGAGAATACACAGGCAGTGAGTTAGTCTATTTGATGTGAGTACACACAGGTAGTGATCCAGTCCATTTGAGGTGAGCACACACAGGGAGTGAGTTAGTCTATTTGATGCGAGTCCACATAGGCAGTGATCCAGTCTATTTGATATGAGTACATATAGGCAGTGATCCAGTCTATTTGATGTGAGTACACATAGGCAGTGATCCAGTCTATTTGATGTGAGAATACACAGTTAGACAGTGAGCCAGTCTGTTTGATGTGAGTTCACAGTTAGACAGTGAGCCAGTCTGTTTGATGTGAGTTCACAGTAAGGCAGTGAGTCAGTCTGTTTGATATGAGTTCACAGTTAGACAGTGAGTCAGTCTGTTTAATGTGAGTTCATATATAGGTATTAATTCAGTCTGTTTCAAATGAAACTGTTACCATGTGTATAGAAAAAAGAAAGAATTAAAATGTTAAGTGTTAATACATTTCACCAAAGTATTTCATAGTTTAGTAGTGATTGAAATCAAATGTAAATAGAGGCTTACACATATTTTTTAAACATCGTTGAAGTGAAAAGATTATTGATGTTATATAATTCTTAATTCTATATTTTTGTTTTGTTAGGAGGCAAATAATATGGTGCAGGAGGCAAATGTGAAGAGGATGCACTCAGAGAAACTTCTAAATGAAGCTAACCAAAGTGTAAGGCAATTTAGCCATTATCTGTAGAACTTACATTACATGTATGATTTTAAAACAGATAGTTTGACATTATTGAATATTTTATGCGTGTACATAGAAATGTCCTAAGCACAATTTTTAACATTTTCTTATTCTTTTATGATTGAGCTCTGGACTAGGATCATTGACTGAACTTTATAAATTTGTATCCTAATTTCAATTTTCCTTCATTCATGTTAGTAATAATTTTCCTCTGAGCTGAGATCTATAATAAGGACATCTATTTCAATTGTTCTTTATACAGATTGAAATGTTACAAGCAGAAGTTATAGCCTTGAAACAGCTAGTGTTAACATCAACACCAAGTTCTCCTAACAAACACCTACACCCACAGATAGACACAGCTGAATCTGTGAAAAAAGAGGCTGAGAAAAAGAGCAAACCATTCTGGAAGACACATAGACGTTCAACTAGTCATCACGAGTTTACCAGAGATGCTCGTCAAGAGGCAGAGCTCAAACAGGAAGTTAAAAACGATAGGTGTAGAGATGTAAGTGTTTTGAATTTTAAATTTAATGACAGGTGTCAAGATGTAAGCATTTGTGTTCTAAATTTAATGTCAGGGGTTTGGATGTTAAAGTTTTGAAGTCTTGAGTTAAAATGACAAGGGTCTACATGTAAGTGTTTAAACGACATATTTGAAATGTAAGTGTTTTAAGTCTCAGTTTAATGGTTGAGTGATAGATCTTTGTTGAAACTTATTGCAGCATATTCTTTTTATTCCCCTCTTTTTGAAGAAATTGGGGGAATATTAATTTGGGTGTGTCCCTCTGTCACACGTTGGTTCCCGTGCTCTAACTGCTCTACCAAGTTTGGTATGCAAATACACAATGACAAGACTCGGGCTAAGCCCAATGGCCAATGCAAAGTTTTTTTTAAAAAAAAAAAATGTCCATCTAGCAGGGGACATCAATTCCAGCAATTTGTTTGTTTCCTTTGAATTATGAATCATACATCTGTTCAAACCTACACTTAGTTTCAAGATGCCCCCACACCCCACACCCAATTTATGTCCCCTACCATTCTTTATAATAACACAGTAACACATTAGGAAGGTATTCAAACACCTTTGTTGAGAACAAATATTAATAAGAAAAAGTAAGTTTTAAAGTAATGTTGAATATATGAATTCTGTTATTCTTCATGTAATGTTTAAATTGAGTATTTTAAAAGTTTAAATGGATTTGAATTTGATTTTGACCTACTCATCCATTATGTTAATTATTTTGTATGTTTTCATTCAGATTGACACTGTGTTTTTCCACGAGTTTACTTTGTGGAGACAACATCCTGTGATGGATAAAACGACAAATTTATTCTCAAGAATTTATGCAGAGGATATAAACCCCTGTCTAAACTTCTCTAATGAACAGGTAAGTAAAGTCTATTACATACACAATTGTGTTGTCCTATAAAACTCTATTATTGTAGATTTGATACATTATAGGTACTTTACATGTACTCACAATATATATACAAAGTATATTAAAGTGATGTAAAATACATTTATTTACCTCTTGTCCTGTTAGAATTAAAACACATTTGCTATTTGATCAGCTGATAAATCAAGGTTTATCATTGTAAACTTCTTGTTTTATGTGTTTCAGCTGGCAGATAAGGTGAAAAATTGTGTAGAAGGTAACACATTAACAATAGAACCAATCCCTGGTGACAGCTCCTATCCAAGGTTTGTATTGTCCTGCTGTGTGTACAATAAGGGAGATCACTCTAAAGACATTCAAATAAAAACACTAGTATTGAGTTTCGAAAACACACTAAAACTGGGTTTTGTTTGATGACACTTTGTATATTTTAGTGTTCTATATGAGAAAAATCAGCACTGTTTGAAATGTTTTTTTATGAGTCATATATATGTATATATATATAATGTATTAAGTTGCTGCCATTTACAGTTTGTATATGAAAGTTTTCTGTTCACAGGAGATGTTGTCTGACGGAGAGTAATAAGTTATGTAATTACAAGATAAAACTTGGGGAAGACACAAACTGGTACTCAATATCACAACTTTGTAGAGATAGAGTAAGTTAAAATCTGATCAATTTGAAAATTCTGTATATCAGTGATTTTGTGTGCATATGATAATCTTTAGAGGTGCAAATATAAATATCAGATCAAATGAAGCAGAACTTAATGATTTATTCTAAAATTGGTTTAGTGTCTGAGGTGTGTATTTCTTCAGAAATGGGAAATATTGACTGGTCATTATTCTGTAGTAAATAGTTTAGATGTTTAGTTGTGTTATTCTTGTGTCAATGCCATTGAAGTATGTTGCCATTATTATGTTGTCATTATTTAGTTGCTACTTTCAGATTGCAGCTGTGTGCGACTTTTTCACCTACATCAGATACATACACCAAGGTCTAGTTAAAAGTGATGGTAAGTAACCTTATAAACCACACCTACAGATACATACACCAAGGTCTAGTTAAAAGTGATGGTAAGTAACCTTATAAACCACACCTACAGATACACCAAGGTCTAGTTAAAAGTGAAGGTAAGTAACCTTATAAACCACACCTACAGATACGTACACCAAGGTCTAGTTAAAAGTGATGGTAAGTAACCTTATAAACCACATCTACAGATACATACACCCAGGTCTAGTTAAAAGTGAAGGTAAGTAACCTAATAAACCACACCTACAGATACGTACACCCAAGTCTAGTTAAAAGTGATGGTCAGTAACCTTATAAACCACACCTACAGATACGTACACCAATGTCTAGTTAAAAGTGATGGTAAGTAACCTTATAAACCACACCTACAGATACATACACCAATGTCTAGTTAAAAGTGATGGTTAGTTACCTAATAAACCACACATATAGATACACCAAGGTCTAGTTAAAAGTGATGGTAAGTAACCTTATAAAACACACCTATAGACACACCCAGGTCTAGTTAAAAGTGATGGTAAGTAACCTTATAAACCACACCTACAGATACACCAATGTCTAGTTAAAAGTGATGGTTAGTTACCTAATAAACCACACCTACAGATACACCAAGTTCTAGTTAAAAGTGATGGTAAGTAACCTTATAAACCACACCTACAGATACACCAAGGTCTAGTTAAAAGTGATGGTAAGTAACCTTATAAACCACACCTACAGAATACAGATACATACACCAATGTCTAGTTAAAAGTGATGGTTAGTTACCTAATAAACCACACCTACAGATACACCAAGGTCTAGTTATAAGTGATGGTAAGTAACCTTATAAACCACACTTACAGATACACTAAGGCCTAGTTCAAAGTGATGGTAAGTAACCTTATAAACCAAACCTACAGATGCACCCAGGTCTAGTTAAAAGTGATGGTAAGTAACCTTAATAAGCAATACCTACAGATACATTTACAGAAAAGAGAGGAACCAAAAAGAAAACATTTTGAATGGCTCAAGACTTATTCAATAGAGTACCCTTAATTTGTCTTGTGAAAATGCAGGATAAACAGGAATAAACAATAGGGACATAACTGAAGTAACGATTTGGAATGTGTCATACACTTACAATATTTCATTCATGATTTTTCAGATAAAGAAGCATTTTATGAAGTGGTGCGATTAAGGAAGAAAATGGCCTTGGCCAGACTTGGCTACTCATAGCATATGTACATCACTTCCAATATGTGTTAACCTTGCCAGATATGTAACACTTGTCAAGTCAGCTTTAAAAGAGAATTTCTTTGCTACTACCAATACCATGTGAATGAAGAGAATTCTAAGTATACACTCAGTCTATGGAGGTGTACGTCTATTGAGGTGTATGGTCTGTGGAGGTGTATGGTCTGTGGAGGTGTACAGTCTGTGGAGGTGTACGGTCTGTGGAGCTGTACAGTCTATGGAGATGTATGGTCTGTGGAGGTGTACGGTCTGTGGAGGTGTACAGTCTATGGAGGTGTACAGTCTGTGGAGGTGTACGGTCTGTAGAGGAAGCTTTTGTATTAAGTTCTGAGTTCTGCTGAAAAAAACATGTTCACTGATGATCCAGGAATGAAGTGAGCAAGACAAAGTAAAAGTGTTTCTAGTTTTGATTGATAAAATAACTTTTAATTAGATTTTTCTTAACAAATCTCAAAATATACCAATCAATTTTACAGTTTTATATAAACATATTACCGAGTTTACAGAATTTTATTTAAAATTTTGTATATAGATACCGTATATAATTTTAAAGGACACTCTTATGTTAGATTCATATTGAGATGTGACAGGCTTCCAGGTAAGGTACGGGATGTCACATGTGTCCTTAGTTCTGCAGTGTGATGAAAATAATAAAGTTGTTAATGTCTACCTTATAGAAGACCTAACTATGGGTGGTCATCAATCTATAAATCTATGAAATACCTGATAACCTTGAGGGGGAAATTTGACAATGGGCACCCATCAATCTATAAATCTGAAGTACTTCTATATCATTGAAAAACCTAACTGGTATATCATCAATCACTAAATATATGAAATATTTGTTTATCTTTGAGAAAACTTTACCAATAGGTAGTCATCAATCTATGAATTTTTTATGAACATATATTTGTGTATGTACAAAGAACCATATGCAGACAATTAACAACAATAAGTTATACTTAAAGAAAGACCTTAAAACCCACATAAATATTTAGAGTTGTATCTTAAGATTGTAAATAAAATATCTGTAATGCATACATGTGTATGTAAGTGTTGAACTATTTATTTGGTGCATTCAAATTTAAAAATAGACAATTTATTATTAGATATTAATTTTCCATATTAAACCACCAAATCAAAACCCTTTATTTGATAAAAACCATGCATATAAAGATAAAAAGGTTACGAAAACACAACTATTTACTTACAATGACAAAACCCTGAATGTCTCTCATTGTTAATTTACATTTTAAAGTTTATGTTTGTGAACTATGTAGATAATGTGAATTGTCATTACATGTATATAAATGTATATATTTGTGTATAGTCATTAATATTCAATATGTTACATGTTACATTTAGTATAATTGTATGTTATGCTACATTAAGTATAATTGAACGTTGTTGTGTGTCAGAGATGACTCATAACAGATATAAAATACTCAAAGTGTTGTCACAAAGTTTATATATATACACAGGGGTTGTTTATGATGTGCACATACTAGTTGTGTTTTAATATTTTATAGTTAATGGTTGTTATAGATATATTGTTTGTGAATTAGTATTAGTTTGTTAAATGCAAATCTTCCTTTTTAGAAGTTGTCAATAAATAATGACATTATGGTTGTCAAGTATCAAGCAGAAAAATTAAGTTGATATGCTGAAAATTTTTAGTGATTTACTTACTGTTATTTACATAATGTTCGATGCTAGAAACCAATGTTTATCATGGTATTTTGATTTAGGATGTTATGTTTGATTTAGGATGTTAAATGTTTCAAAAATGTTGCTTTATATTTGGTGAATTAATAGTTTCAGTGACATGTATAATAACTATATAATTGTTGTTTACATTTATGCATTGTTGGTCATTTAATATTAATGAAGTGATTGGTAATGAAATTGTTATATTCAAGATGCAAATATTTATAATAAATCTGTAATGCACTTATCAAACCAGTGAAAGTATAAATTTGAATATTCTGTGTCTGGTTTTGAGATAAATGCAATCCTTGAAGTAACAAATGTTGATAATAAAGGGTTGATTAAGGATTGCAAATAATTAAAGTACAAATGTTTATAAATTATATAAAGTTGATTAAGGATGGCAAATGGTTTAAGCATAAAATTTTAACAATAAAGGGTTGATTCTTGATGTAATTAAAACAAAAGTACATGCATGTGTCAATAACTTGTAATAATGTTTGAGTACTCCAATACATGTAAAGCATTAATTATGTAAATATCCATATACTCGGAATAGTCATCCTTCAAATTAAGCGTAACTTAAGTTGACATTTCAAAAGTGCAATATTTCATTACATTTTATATGTATATATATATTTATATGTATTATCTCACACTATATATACATATATGAAAACCCTTGTATATATCTTTATTATTTAATGTCAAATGTATCTCCCACCGAAAGGACTCTATATGTTTATGTGTAATAAGTTTACAAACTCTAATACTAAATAGAAAACTATTCGATGTGTAATCAACTTCTCTTAAAATATGTAGAGATTAAATTTTCTATTTATGTCTGCAGTTTTAGAGATTTGAGTGAGGTCTGTTTTATAATCTCAGCTGAACTTTCACAACTAAGAGAATGATACACCTTAATTCATGAGAGTTGTCTCCCTTAGTAAATGCTTTGATGCATTAAATACATTGTGCCATACTACCAAGAAATATATCATCAAACTTTTTGTCCTATCTGACACTATTTAAAAGACATGAATTCAAATGTCACTTAATGATTTAAATGTCAAGATTGTATTCATATTGTTTTGTAATTAATTTAAATTGGTGATAGTGTGGATATCAATCTGAAGTAAACCAGAAATTTTCAATACTTTTTAACTGTGTGACCTCTTCTCTTCTAGTGTTCTGTAAATTAATTTCAAGTATATAGTTTATTGACTCAGATATAGTAGATTTTCCCAGACTTCCTTTAAATTGAACATTGCTTTTATTGAAATATAATTTTTTGCATGAAGCAAGGTTTTGAATCTTAATCAAGTCATGTAAATAAAAAGTTGTAACCTAGCACTGCTTTATCATTGACAACAAAGTTATATGTGACCTAGCACTACTTTATCATTGACAACAAAGTTATATGTGACCTAGCACTGCTTTATCATTGACAACAAAGTTATATGTGACCTAGCACTACTTTATCATTGACAACAAAGTTATAT
>JAUMGZ010190643.1:0-13274 GCA_032359645.1 Pododesmus macrochisma
ACGTTCCTTCAGCACATGTCAATGTTATATCGAGATGTTGTCTGCTTTTAAAGAGATGGCGACTTTTTAGTGTTTGTTTGTGTTATTTGGGTTTTACGTCTCTTCAGCACATGTCTAGGTCATATCGAGACGTTGTCTGCTTTTAGTGTTTGTTTGTGTTTTTGGAGTTTTATGTCCTTTCATCACATGTCTAGGTCATATCGTGATGCTGTCTGCTTGTGAAAGAGATAACGACTTTATATGTTTGTTTGTGTTATTGGGGTTTTACGTCTCTTCAGCACATGTCTAGGTCATATCGAGACGTTGTCTGCTTTACGTGTTTGTTTGTGTTATTGGGGCTTTACGTTCCTTCAGCACGTGTCAATGTTATATCGAGATGTTGTCTGCTTTTAAAGAGATGGCGGCTTTATACTACCGTCTCATTAACATATCAAGACGCAGACATAATAACTGACATGATACTTCATTTGTACACATTATCCTGACGCCGAGGCAACCATGCAGTCAAGTTCTTACCCCGAAATGTTAAATACTTTACATGGAGCGAGTAGATAACCTACTTTTGATGTCTTACGTAGACGCGGCCGGGGATCCAACCCGAGACCTTCAACCCACAAAGCGAACACTTTTACCACTGAGCAATCACGGAGGTCTTCGGTATTCTGAATTAGCTTTACCCGATGAAACTTGACAATTTGACCAATCAACTAATAATAATCTAATAAACACAGAAACCCAATAAATTTATAAAGACCAGAATGGTTTTATAGATAACAGTTATTCAACGCTTTGGTAGCGTGTAGGCGAGATGTTTTAACAGCTGAAACCCTCGGAACGCTATAATCAATTTAGTTCACGTTTTTAGTCTGAGATATTTTGATGCTTTTATACACTGTTGAATTAGTTCTGTTTTCCACTTTAGACAAGTGCAACATTTCTAAGGTAATGTGTTAACTGAGTTGTCACGGAGATCACGTTCAATTCTTATAATTTGTCTGAAAACTAGTATTAGGCACAACAATTAAATACTTGCTTCTTAATTCCCTCCCTCATTTATTTTAAAGCCCCAAAAATCCTCTCATCACTCATTTTTATTGACATTTTTTTCGTTCCTGTTGCAATAAACATATTTTAATATCTTAATGTGATAGTAATTCCCTAAAGTATTATTTTGAATTGAAGGAATAACTAGAAATATAAAATTAAAGACAAAGTTTATTCAAAATACATAATTTTTTCAAAATTTTCCTTCAAAATATTTATTATCTCAAATAAACTGATAAGAAAAAATGCCTCCCTGCCTCATATGAATTCACAAAAAGTTGCATGAGAACCAAGTAATAAATTTTGTATGGCCTTAATCGTCGACCAAGACACGTGAACAAACGTACCTTTTAACAAACTTCATATATAAAGTAAATTACAAAATCCGCGGAATTTTCTAATAAAAATTTATGCTAACAAAGTGCGTAGGGAATACGAAAATTGGTGTGTATCAAATCGCTCACAACAACAACAACAACAACAACAACAACAACAACAACAACAACAACAACAACAAAAATACTTTTGAGAATAAAGTTTAAGAAAACGCAAGTGTTAACACTTTTGCTATGCCGTTTGAAGATTTGGTTCGCCTATAGAGTTCTGTGAACTTAGCAAAACGCCTTTTATTATCTGATAAAAAAACCATGATAGATATAAAAACAAATAATGAATTTAAAAAAAAATCAAAATTTTAACTAAAAACAAAATCAAAATTAAGAAGTTTAAAAAGTTTATCAGTGGGAATTATAACGTAAACAACAAAGGACGTTTTTAGTGATAGCTGTTAGCGTGTAATATATATCGCCAATTCATTCTGTCGTGGTTCGCGTTCCCTGTGCCAAAGGCGACATTTTACGAAAAAAAACATTATACGAACACGCGAAAACCGTATATCAAATTACAACAGCAACCATCTAAACACAATGCCTATTGGAAGGTTTTTAAGCTGTGCTTTCAGTTTTCTTTAAATGTTAATTTTCAGAGACTCTTTATCAGAATCGCATTTGCATCCGTCATTCGGAACACCCTAGACGACTTACGTCCAAGGAGTTCCGAGTGTTATATTCGTGTATAAAGTTAGTTCGCAAGAACTCTTAAACGACCCAGAAGTCTTGCAATTATTCCAAAAATTGCGAGACAAATACTTGAACTGCACAGATAACAACAGCTAATTGACGAGCGCTTACTGAAGTGTCTTAAAGTCTTCGAGTATATAAAAACGATTAAGATAAAATTTTGCTGCTGAAAATGTCATTATCACAAGCGTCGTTGTTGCTGATTCAATAAACCACAGCGATTTGTTTAAGGCCGCACGTCCTTGTATTTTAGTTTTTGCAGCGTAAACTACAAAACATCTTAAGCAAGCAAACAAGTCATGTACGATGCTTGTGAAAGAAGAAACAACGATAAAGAAACAACGTTGGGCCGCAGTAAGAGAGGAAATCGTACCGATGCAGCATTTTGTCAGCGAAATGTCGTCAAAACTTTCAATAAAATGTCTGTTCGTCCCAACATTTTTTTAGTTTCTTGTGCGCCCAAATTATATGTATACCAACTCAACAAATGTTTTAACCCAAACAAATCTATTATGTCTCCTCCACAAAATCGATGTAAATTCCATAGAAAATTCTTTAGTTGTTATTCCGAACTACACTTTAAAATGAGTTAAAATGAGTTTACGTGTAAAACCCTGTCATTGATAGAATACAAAAAATACATTGTCAAACCAGTAAACGTTTCTCAATATTTCAATCATCTGTTTATAACCTGTTTCCAAATTAAGGAATTCTGCTATAAGAAATCCTAAGGGGATTCTTTTGAAATAAATTTTAATAAGATTTTAATTAGATTTCATGAACTTAAATTGCGTCTCATAAAAGCGGCGACTTTAAATGCGCAAACTGACGCGTGATAGAAGATCGAAGTTCCAGCTTTAGCTTGATTTCGAAAGAAAGTGTTGATTTATTGAGTTGATACATGTGCAGTAAAATGCAACCATACTCATATATTCAACTCTGGGCCACTTAAAGATAAGCAATCAGACTAACCGTCCTCAGTGTCAGAGTAAATTGTATTTGAAACTAATGGAATGAAATTGAAGAAAAGTAATAGAAAAAGCCTATCCCAAGCAAAAGTAACTAAACGTGCACTACTAAGATTAAATAACATTGAGTGGTAACTTAAACATGGTAATTGAATGCGTTCCTGCACGTATATTAATTGTCTTAAAAGCCGGCGTTTAATTTTCTAGGAATGGACTTTCCGAACACTGAACCATTTTGAGGCAATACAAATTATGCTTATATATAAAAATGTATGTATTGTCTATCTGATAAGAGGTTTTACAGAGAGTATATCACTGTTACGCAACCTCATCGGCTTTAAAATATTGATCAATTTCTTATCTTACGTTTTTTTATACTGACGATTAACTGTACTTGACGAAACTACAAAACAACACACGGACCCGGGGATCTGACTATCAAAGATATCAACGCGGCGTCTTATGGTTTCTGATACTAACTGTTGACCATAGTTTACGAAACAACACACGGACCCGGAGATCTGATTATCAAAGAAATCACTGCTGGCTTCTTAGCTGTTGACAAAGATCTCAGGACATGACATTAAGCGCTTAGTGTCGCCTTTAAATGACCCTTCAAAGGTTCCGTTCTCCCAGGAATACAACTTAATTTAAGAAACAAGCATCGGGACGTAAAGTTAATCAATGGCCTAAGCCGAATTTTCTGATTACTTTGTTTGCGATATTTGTACATGCTTGAAACCATGAAACGTTTAGATAACAGTTGCGGAGAAAATATACTCAATGTTCTGTAGGAGGTTGCTTTAAGATTATTAGTGTTTGTTTTATAAGGATTTAAATTCACTTCCGCAACGTGTCTTTACTGTCGCAACAAAAAACGAATGAAGAAAAAATAAGTGATAGGACAGGAAGAAAAGCTACAACAGGAACCGGAAACTACCGCAATATGAACAGTACAAGAACCGGTCATGATACACGTTTATGCATAAATTATAATTAGGGTGTTACGTCACTTCCGCAATCTGTCAATAATGTCGCGACAAAAGACCAACAAAGAAAGAAGATACCCCAAGTGATAGGAAAGAGGAAAAACGACAACAGGAACGGGAAAGTGTAGCAACATGGATAGTGTTAGAAACAGTCTTGATGTACTTTATAAGTTTATTTATATAATTAGGGTTTAATGTCACTTCTGAAATCTGTCATCAAAATTGCATCATAAAGAACATTTGGAAGTAGACAAACCAAGTTTTAGAACAATATGATCGGGAAAGTAAAGCGAAAGAGATAGTTCTGGAATGAGGAAGAGTTCATGCAACGGGTTTATTGTCTATTCTTCTCATATTTTTTTCACGGGATCTTTGTAAATAGAGTTTATAGTTTTCTGCGTCGTATTTACGCCTTCTGTGTCATTTTACAACAGAAAATCAAAAGTAAACTCGAATGGTACGACAGGAATGGAATAAGCAACATGATCAGGAAGACAAAACAATAGGGGCAAGAAAGGGATAAGTAGCACCCATGCAACGGTGTTACCGCCTCCTCTAACATATCTGTACATGGAAACTTTTACGTGTCAGAGGGTTTATTATTCTTGTATATGGGACTGTAAACGTGGAGTTCCTTCCAAAGGACGTATCTATCGTTGTCTGGCTTTTACTGCGTTTTCGTGAATAGAAACTGTGTTGTAATAACTTGAATGATTTCCATATTGAAAGTTGAAAGAATCATCAAACAGAATAACCAAAAATAATATTTTTGCGTTTGGCGAGCAATCTATAAGTCTCACAGAATGAGACATAGGTTTACGATTTGCATGCAAAGAAGTAAATACGAAAAACCGAGACACTTTTCATCAGATATAAGCTCACGAACGTTGGGGAAATGAACAGAAAAAACAAACAAATACACAAAGTAAACTAAAAAGTAAACATCACGAACTTCTATAAAAAACTGAAAACGAAAGCAGGAGGTCCGCGAAAGAGTGAGAGATTCCTGCTACACGTGTGTCGCCCGTCGTGATTTTTTCTGTTTCAATTTGGTGCGTGCGGCAAACTTTTCTAAAGTGAACCAATACATACTACCAAACAGTGAAATACGACAAAGCAATACAAAACTCTGTATGAGAGATGTTGTGATAATATATTCAAGTAAAACATAACCTACGTGCATCCCTGAAAAGACTTATATTATTCGCATGACGCGATATAACGTTATCAAAATTAACGTTTTCAAGATCACATTAAAAAAAAATACTTTCATGTTGTCTTTTGCCGCAATATAAGTTCGAATGAGTTAACGCAAATTAAATAAATACAAACATGATTATTTACGTTCCATGAAAGAACAACTTACAGGTATGATAGGACTTTTTGTGGGTTTTTTTAAACTGAAATTGGGGGCATAACATTACAATTTTGTCCTTTTACTTCATTCACTCTCGAACTTGAATATGCTACTAACATATAGCTATTGATTACAAGTTTTAAGGATAATCCCTCTGTGTGTGTTATAGTTGATGCTGTATTTAATTATTTATAAAAACGACAAGTTTTATCTCCTCTCTACACTTCAAACCTCGTAAGCGTTAATGTGTGTGATCTTGTGGCACGGTGGCGAAAACCAAAAAATTTGAATGCAACAGAATGACGAAGTAACTTATTCGAATCATGTGTTTCAGTTGAAAGAAAAGAAAGTTTACGAAATAATGACGTTTGTTTGTTGTTTTATAAGGGTTTTACATCCCTTCAAGTCATGTATAGGTCATATCGAGAAGATGTCTGCTTGTAACAGAGCGCATTTATGGCGACTTTCTAGTGCTGTCTAACTGAAATATCATACCGCAGACATATTGACATGATTCTTCACTCGGTCACATGATCCGCCGATACTGAGCCAACCAGTGCTCCTTCTAACCAGTAATGTTGAACGCCTAGTAGGGAGAGAATATTACCTCAGTTTAACGTTTTAGTTGTGCATTTGCGGGGAATCAAACACGCGCCTAAGGGATCATGAGGCGAATGCTCTACCTCTAAGCCACCGCGCTGGTCAGCTCCAATTAGAAAGAACGGTTTAAAACATTCTTTCAAATAAGGTATTTGGACTTAAGTTTATGATCTAATGAACTAATAAGATACACTTGTATACATTACGTCACTATGGGATCGCAGACGAAAAATGTTTTTAAAAGAATCTCGAAATATTCGACTTTAAGTTGCAAAATTTCAACTTTTAATCACGAATTTCGACTTAAAATCTCAAAATATCGACTTTTAAGTTTTTTCCTTTCGTAGTTTGAGGGAATACTTTATGATTCTCAAATTAAAATAATTCCGTGATTAAAAGGTAGAACGTCGAAATTTCTACATATAATAATTTTAAATTATCCCTAATACGCTTTCGTACATTACAATTCCACTTTCTTTAAATCTATTCTAAATTTGTATCTGTATTGCTCGTTGTAATCATATTGTATATTTTATGTGATTGTATTGTATAAATAAGCTGCGAGGTTTGTGACTGATAAAAAATTAAATTCAGGTTTTCTTTCCAAGGATTCAATTGTTTTTCTATTTATAATTGGAGCAAACTTTTCGCTTTTAACTTCAAGATTATCAAATCGATAGACATTATGTTAACCAATAATGACATATATAGTTTAATACTTGTGCTGGGTAAGCAACATTCACCACATATAGTATACACGAGGCAGACAGTCGTATATTAGTGCAAACACAGCGCTAATACTACATGAAAACTACTCACGCTTATAGAACGTATCCATAACACTGTAAAACGAATTAACTACTGAATTCAACAAATTATTCTGATGTTTAATAGATTTCTATTGTTATACACGAGAACGAGAATGATCGTCGGTGGTTGTTTAGTGCTTTGATATTTCGCCAAATTGCATAGTGGCACCACACGCTGTGATGAAACCAAAGTCATAGAGAACGCTATTTCTCCTGACTATGCAAGATTCACACTTGCTCCACAGAATTATATAGATGTTCAATATGGCGGACATTTTTTTCTTTAAACCAAATTGACAGCGCCCGTACGAAGCATCGTGTGAATTGTCGACCAACCACAATAAAACAAAAGTTTGAAGTCTCAAGGGTAATGCATGTTTTGCATTGGTATATCGATATTTCAGCAGGGCCTGCCAAAATGCTTTGAAAGTTGAGAGACTTTCATTGTGTAATTATAGCTTTGAAAACTTGTCAAAGACACAAATGTAACACGTGGGAATGATGTAAAAAGCATTTTTGGCTTTTTTTTACAGATTTTAATATTTCGCTCCGAATCATGTTAACGTTATAGTATATTATAGGACTTTAGATGTTCTGTTATCTTCGATGGAATTCAGGTTTCTGTGTTTGACAATGGTGTATGTACATTTGAGTTAAAGTGATTGCCTTTGCCAATTTGCTGAGTAGATTCCTTATTTTGTGCCGTCCTTTTGCTATTACTTACATTTATATTATTGTTATTTTGTAACTATAAGATGTACATTTTTTATAAAATGTACATGTGTGTGTGTGTGTGTGTGTGTGTGTGTGTGTGTGTGTGTGTGTGCCTGGTCATGAGAGAGAGAGAGAGAGAGAGAGAGAGAGAGAGAGAGAGAGAGAGAGCAACCAGTTGAAACAATTTTGAAAACAAGGATCAGAACAGATCACTTAGTGTATTTTTATAGCAGATCATAATTTGTTAGCGTTTATATTTTACATCAAAGTCGTTAAGGTACCCGATTGATAGATTCACAAACTTGCTATTGTTCAATTTATCAAAATGTTTCATACACAGGAAACGATCTTCTATTTGTCAATTGTCTATATTCCTAATATAATGCTTTACATATTTGGCTCGAAAGTGAAAATAAATTCACGACAGATAAATACGAATTGCAAATTGCTGCGTCCTTCTAGGAATAAAAAAACATCTTATCTCACAGACAATTCACGGTGGATCATGGGTTACTTCGATCGAACTGAAGTAAGTGCCACTGGAACGTATCAATACAAACGAATACTAGTTTACCATTGTTGACCTCGGTATAATCAAGTCATATCGAACTGTAACACGAAACAGAACCCGGATGCTGACGCTTTAATCTTCCTTCATCTTTAATGCAATCAAGAGGTTCGTATTGTACCAGAAGCGCTGTAAGTCTATCACCGGCCGTGACGAGACAGACGGTCACATATTTTATATCTTTGATCTAATTAACGTGTCCCCGATGGCACGTTAAGTTAATTAACATAGATGTATATTTGAATTTGAAATACGCAGAGAGCGGGAAACTGCACGCGCTGATGAGAAATACGTGACAGGAGACATCACTGTTTCGGTATTGTTGAGTTCTACAAATACATTTCTCATTTTAACCTGTAATTGGCAGTAGGTAATATTGATGTCAAACTAATCAGTTTTTTGTCTTGGTAATTGAATTACAGCTTAAATATAACGGGGCTTGTGAGAATTGTGCCATGCTCAGGATTGATGACTTTATTTTTTCCTAGTCAGAATTAGCGGGTTTGAGGCTAAGCAATTGTCAAACTAAAATAAAAATGCCGTGATGGATTGGGTTATTCCGTCTCTATCTCGGTTACAAACGTGGAACACGTTGTACACAAGAGAAGAAGCATAGTCGAGGTAAATTAACCTTACTAACTCGGCACGGAAAGCAATTAGATAACGTTGTCAACTTTCAAGTCGTTCGCACTAAATCGATTTGAGAATATTGTAAGTGAACGCATGCAATTATTGTCGAGTACCAACAGAAGTGGACTCGTGTAGGTAATGTATCAAAGTGGAAGGTTTTCCACACCGTTAACGTTTTACTTCTTGTAAAACACATGCGTTCACACCGTAAGTGAAAGTAGGAACAAAAAGAAGGGGAATATAGTGAATTAAGGCTAAGTTTCTGATTAAGGCAATCCGCGGGTGAGAAAACTACTTGATATGTTTTTTTAAAGTTTTTCATGTACATTGCATATTCATGGATAAATACAGTGCTAGGATTTGGGGAAAATTCACCGTCAACTTTTTGTGAAAATCCATTTTTTGAGAAATTTGGTAAATATCACAAAATCATCTCAATGCAACTATAAAACTTACTAAAATCATAAATGAAACCTCGAAATAATGTAACAGCATAGAGGTTAAAATTAATATACTAAAAAATTGTAATACATTTGGAACATTTTTGTAAAATTGAATTGATGTATAATTGAAAATTTTGAAATTTCACAAAAAATGAAATATCAGAAAAACTGCTTGATAGATTTCACATATTTTGCATTATATTGAAAGTTATGAGTGAATAAGGATTGAAACACAAGTAAAATTTAAAAAAAAAAAAAAAAAAAATGTACCAAGTAGTTTGTTCACCAACGTATTGCCTTAAACGCAGTGACAAGTTACTATAGCTCAATCGTCAATTCTCTTTTTATCGCTTTGAGGAGAACAAATTGTGTATTTAATGGTTTGATATAACATTCAGTTGGTGTTTTTTTTTTAAACATCTTTATACAGTTTCTGGGATCACTGTTTTCTCCTAGAAACCTTTTGGTCATTACGAAAACCCGCCGTGACGATATGTATATGAAAAACGTTTTAAATAACGTTCAACAGCAATTAACTTTTATTGCTGTATTTTACACATGTTAATGGAATTCCAATTAGTACAAACTGAACACCTCTACGTGGTGTAAATACAACAGTTAAACAATTTACAAAGATATACAATGAGGAACTTTCCTATGTAATATTACGTTTGCCAACAAAATACACCACGATTGAAATAAGCATTGAACATTTCACCCAAAGATTGGTTTTATGCCAACATGACAAATGAATCGAAGACCACGAGAGAAAGCCCCGTTAGAACAATAACATAAAAGCTAAAGTTTTGGTCATCTATTTAAAATAATTTAATGCTGATGCTTTTTGCTGTTGCAATAACACTTTGTAAAAATACCTTACTCTTTTCAAAGTTACATCTTGCTTGTATTTTATTATCTTTTAGTACAAAATAAAATGTATAACATGTAATTTCGTTAACTGCCAAATATCAACTTCAAAGAGGAGACTTGGTGCCGATAAACGTTGGTTACGTAAGCACCAACCATTTAGATAAATCGTATACTGCAATATCACACGTTTTTAACTAGCAAAGTTTTAAGTTCCCGTGCAGTTGAATTGCGGAGCACAGCAAAACACATAAATCGAAGAAAATGTATCTTCAGTAGGCGACAATGGAATTATATCCATGTACAATAAATCATAGAAATACATCGTAGAATAACATTTCGACCAGTACTAGTTAGTTATCAAAGAGGTCTGACTAAGGATGGTCCCCTCTTGAAGATTGAGTTATGGTAGCTAGCAATTTTATGTGCTCAACTATCAAGACAAATTATTCTAGAAAAACAATTCGATCATGACTAGTTAGTTATCAAAGAGACTGACTAAGGATGGTCCCCTCTTGAAGATTGAGTTTTGATAGTTATCAATGTTATGTGCTCAACTTTCAAAACAACTAATTGAAGAAAAATAATTATGTTTTTGAAATTAAAAACGTGTACTTTTATGCGTATTTTAGTCTAAATATCGAAAGCGTTTTATGTTTAATAAATGACGATACACCACATTTTTTATAGACAATATTATCTCACATTGATATCACGATTTATAGACAGGACCTGTGCATACCTATGGGAACCAACTGTGGCGCGAATACAAGGAAATTTGTCCCGTTTGTAGAAGTGATAATACACTATAAAAATATCCTATATAGATAGAAATACTTTAGTTTATGATACTTCAATCCTAGTTAGAGTGATATGTGGCATATGTTTTATTTTGATATAACTTCTTAACTAATGAATAAGGTTGTCATATGTTACAACGCTATGTTAAGATGGACTGTTGAAAGTCATGGCCGTAAGTAAGGTATAATAACAGCCTAGGCAAAGCTTGTAAATTTTATGTATTCTTAAAAATGATATACTATATATATGTGATTTCTAGCTAAATGTTATTGGTAGTTACGGCCATGAAAGTACATATTGTATAAAACGCAACAACGAACACTAATGCAATGTGACCTTCAAAACGTTTCGACATAATGATGCCAAGCAGTGACTCAAATGTACTTGAACATCAAAATATTCGTTCTTTGTGCACGAGTCATGTACCCTTTAAACACCTTCAGTTATCAAAGTTCACAAGGATGTGCGTGACTTTTGTCTCAGGGCATTTGATTGGTGGAAACATGCGACCGGAAACCGGAAGTGTAAGTCTGAGTGCTACAGCGACAAGGGGACGTTAAGTTTAAACTGTAAATAAAAAGGTCAGAGATGTCATATGTGACAATACCTTTCATGTGACATTTTTATGAAACAGACGCATAAATGGCTGCCATTAGGAAGTTAATCAAAACGTTTTTGTCGATGCGCCTTCCTGTATTTCGCAGAACGACACTTCGACGTGTTGAAGAGTGCTGTAAAGATGTACTTTTAAAATTACTTTACTAAAATAAACCGAGTGCTTTTGACAATACAATGCTTAAAAACACAATCCACACGACAGTATATCGTTATTTATTGTCCTTATGTGCATGTACATGTTTATCTCCGAACGAGCTTAAACAATCGAACTCACCCCATTAGGCGATAAGATTTAATAATAAAAACACCACTATGATGTAAAAAAAACTTCTTTCAAGTGATAGAAATCGTGTCTCATAAAATTTATGATTAGTAAAAAAAAACACCGTTATGAAGCACAAAAACTTCTTTCAGGTGATAGAATTCGTGTCTTATTAAAGTAAAGATTGGTAAAATAGTCCATAATTTTACATTTCAAAGAGAACACGAAATGGCATAGCTATATTTAACGGAAATACACCATGCATGACATTTCAAAGAGCATTCTTAATGTCAGATCGGTTTTGATATTTCTTAAAAGATTTTATTTCGTATTGATACCATCTTTAAGTATGCATATACGTGGTAAAGGTTTGGATACAATGCCTCATTACGTATATTGCACTTCCGGCGACAGGAAGTCACACAAGACGTGGAAGAAAATAAAGAGGATTCATCAGTTCTTTAGTATCCGATCGTCTGGGTGACATCCCGCGAGACCAAGGCTGCATCGACAGTGTCCATACATCTTGATTTTAGTAATAACTTACGGAATGCTTTGCTAATTTTTTCTGTCTTTTCTGTCTGGCGATCAACGTTAATAGGATTAGCAAAAGGACGGAACTTATTAAATTAAGAAAAATATGAGAGACTGTACTTTTGGTAATGTGTCTGCGGTGGGATATTGCAGCGAGACATGTTTTTACAAGTCCATAGTGCAGACGACAGGGAAATAATGTGAGGCCAACCAAAAATATATGTACGTTTTTTATTTCCTGCCTTATCTATAGTTGTTTGTATGCAATTAGCACTATATCCAATTTTGGTCCTTCTCTGTTACTTACATTTTTCTTTGCATAGCAAATCATTTGAATACAATATGTGTCCTACGTACACGTATACTAATTTTTAAGGACATATGATAGGGAACACATATATTCATTTGTTTGGCCTGAACATAAAATCATCAAGGGAGAGTATCCGAAACTTGCCAGTTAAACACTGCCTGTTGAATCACTAAAGGCCAAAACCTAACGAACTACATTAGTTGAACACTCTGTACATTGCATAACACTGGTTCATTACTGACGGTTCTTAAAAAGAGGATATAGTTTCTCTCACGCGGTGCATTGTGGTTATCTGAGAACACTTATATAGGGCTAACTTAACATATTTCATATAGAATCTAATTCTGAAGATGTTCATTTTTCATACAATAATAGATCACATGAAAACAACACCTTCTTTAGAAATAAATTTCTTTTCGCAGTCTTTTTTACCTACAGAGTTTGCACCACGAATAAACATTGTAGTAAATCGATCAATACAAGCGACGTTGACGATTTAGTATGGCGTCATATGTGTCAAGCAAGATGTCCTCTCTTTGCGACACAGATTGCTGTCTCAAGCACGCGTTAGGCATCGTACATGCAGTCGCTAGTTGCGTATCATGAGTCTAGCCCTTTGAATAACATTCAGATTCTGCATAGCCAGGATGAAAAAAAGGTCAATTTGCAACTTGAGCCAAA
>JAUMGZ010190654.1:0-13272 GCA_032359645.1 Pododesmus macrochisma
CTTCTACAACATCCTCTGTAAAACAGTAACAAAAGAACTATTACTTATGGTTTTGTAATATGATTTACATGTGTTCAAATACTTGTCAAGCTGCGAGCAGCATGTATGCAATAAATGTGGATATAAGCAAACTTATCAAAACATAAGATTTGTTATAAATAAAACTGGAAGCAAAAAGGCACACGTAAAGACGAAAAAAAACTGATAGAGGATATGGTCTACTAAATCGTATTTCATTCTAACATACCTTGACGTTAACTTTGCATAGGGTAAAGTCACTTAAGTTCTGGATTAAATGTCGGACTATGAATCATGTATTGCCAGTTCAGATCTGTGGCTGATTTCAAAATCCATGACAGACTTAAAACAATGGTCTATCGATCAATTACTAGACATATTCTAAACCTACAACAGGTCCTGCTAACTGAAAGTGAAATATCAAACACTTAGCCTCCATTTACATTATGTTATAAAATCTAAAAACACTCTTAAATTTCACTTTGTTTGGTTAACTTGTTTATGAATTAGGTACATATTAATAAAGGACACATTGTTTGATCAATCATATTCTTCCACAAAAATATAAGAAATTTTGGCACAAAAAAGTACTACACAATCAGTAGTTATTCTAAATCAGAACTTTACTATGAAAAGCATTCACAATTGATTATACAGGATTCATGATTGAAAATAAAATAAATATAGCTAACCAGCAGATTTCATGACATTTTCTACTATGCATGCTGCATCTAGTCTGTTCATTTCCTGCAAGGCAGTCAGTACAGCTCTGGAGGCTTCAACTGTCTTGTGAGTAGCGTACCATTCACTAAGCAATGCCATGCATGGATCGTGTTGCGTGGCCCATGCTTTGATGTCTTTAGCAGTGTAACCAAGGCGCTTGGCAAGCAACCTCCAATCGTGTTCTGTTTTAGGGTTCATCAATTTGGAAAGGTCACGTGACCATGATGGAGCATTTGTTATTGTCTGCAAGAAAGTACAAAAATCAAAAACATTTGAGAATTTTATTCATATTATACACTAGTTAAATCGGTTACATTTTAAAGCCCTAGCTATACAATAAAACCTCAGATTGTAGCCGGAGGACCTATTATCCTGGTAGGCTAATACTTAACAAATTCGTATATGCAAGTTTCTAGGAGCCTGTTAATTTGACGATTTGAAAACACACTGCAATGAGTCAAATACTAGAACAGAACGACAGTCTAAAAACCATCTACTGCAACTATCACTGGCTGCCATGAAATAACAACGCCTTCAGCAGCCAAGAAAGTTTGAATCATTGACTGAATCGGTTGTCAACCTTTTCTGAAGAAGGCCACGTAAGCAGATAGGCAAGAAAATGTCAAAATTGTTTTAACTAAGTCATTCTCTTAGAAATGCTATGTTGAATTTCACATATGTGTGCATGCTTTCAGATTATGAAAAGTAAAGTCACCATATTGTTCAAAAGACCGTGACATTTTGTTCTATTACTGTAAAATATACCAAAAACGAATGTTCTTGTCATATTAAAACTTTTTCAAACAGATCGTATAAAACTAGTTGTTATGTTGATTGCCAACATACAATTGAATAAAAATTAAAAACAAATGTATTAGTCAGTACATAATTAAACTTGATCGAACAAAATAATGCATATACAACAAAAAGTGAGCACAGACCAGGGTGTTTTTTTTTTGTAAAGCTTTCAGGTAACATACGCAATGGCTCGAATGGATCATAAAATACAGATATTTCAACAACAAAAATAATTCGAAATGGTCACTATAGCGCCTATTTGTTTTGAAATATAATGATCAACATTTTTGTTAATGTGCATATATCCATTATGTGTAAACCGTTAAAAGTAAGCTAGACGTTTAACTTCATGGAGGAGAAATATAAAGAAAACGTTAATGTGACAACAATAATAATGACCGTTGTTGAAATATTGAAAAGCTCATATCTTCTTAGTGTAACTAAGATTTTACCTTGCGTAATTCCATGTAAAAATAATACATTCAAGAAGATATAATAACAAGATTTTAAATTTGACAAACTATGCTTTGGCACAATTAGAAATCAAAATGAGTCATTCGATTCTATGACTATGTCTTTGATAAATTTTGAGCCAAGACAACGAGGCAGTTTCCAGACACAGGAAGATGTATCACTCGCGTTAGCTAAAGGCGAACTAAAGGGACAGAAGCAAATCTCTTCACATTTTTTTTTCAGAGATTCAGAATAACATTCCAGTGATCATAACATTTATGTTTTTGATATGATGTTTGTAACTTGATTACATCAATAAAAGTATACAATTTGCATTCAAGAACAAAATGTGAACATATGAATGCGATGTTTGTGAACATTGTACAAATCATGTATTGTCCCATAAGAAGATACATATAATATTAGAATCTTTTTTTGCCCTCATAGAAATTTTGCTAAATAAAACAAACGTTAAATTGGGTACACTTGTATATGGGAAAGTGACCAAACTTATAAACAAAATTAAATTCATAGACACTACTAAAGCTATCATTCACAATAAAAACATACTATATCATTTTTAAAGTTTATTGTGGCCAACAAGTGTTCACGTGCTCCAAAAAGATGAGTGATGTGTTTCTATACACGTTCTGTTGTAAAATGAACATAGGACATTATTCACCTCGTATTCCCAGGTTAAACATTTCTGTTATGCAAAACAGTTTACGTATGAATATATATATATATTAGAAATAGTTAACCCTTAAATACCTTGTTATCAATTTCTTCAACTTTGATCTTTGTTTCCGCTAGATCTCCTTCCACTGTGTCCACTCGTTGATTGACGTCTGTCAATCCTATGATTATGTCCCTGATCTCTTCATGATGTTGACTAACCTGGGTTTTTACCGTACGTACATCTTTTTCAGTGACAGTCAGTCTATCATCCAACAGGTCAATCTGCGCTTGTTGTTTCTTGAATTGCAAAGCTATAAAGTCCAAACTTGAAAAAAGAGCATTGGTATACATGTATCAGTAAATTAAGTCTGCATCTCGATTTGCAAACGAGTCTATAACCCTAAATAACCACATCTTTAAAATTTCTGCTAAAGTTCATAATAGTTTAACTACTCATTATATTAATTACAGGTGTTATACCAGACTGAGTGCAGACTGCACTTATTAAGTACAGAACAACGCCAACATAATCTCACCTGATGCCTTATATTTGAATAAATCTTGTTCACACTCAAAATTAACAAAATATTATTCTTTTAATTTCCAATACAAAATTCGGAAATACAAAACACATCATACATTGTTTCATGTAGAAGGAACGTCTACCATATACATTTGTCGCATTTTCAATACCAAAAAACAGTCAACACGTATCTGTGAAATTTCTCAAAAACATAATAAACACACGATAAAGTGTCAATCAACAGCAACACGTTTTCCACTAAGAATATATGTTAAGCTTTAAATCATTTGTAAAGGCGATTGTGATATAATAAACATATTTGATATGTGGCCACTATATCTTTATTTCAATTATCAATTGTACCTTCTTCCATCTAAGGCATCAAGAACATTGCCAACCATATCTTGCATCTGAGCACTGGGAGCACCCGTCTTCAGCTGCTCAAAATACTTTCTGTGTGGTTTAAACATAGCTACACCATGAGCACCAGCTATCGTCCGTAAACCATCCAAGAACATTGTCATTGCTGATGGATCCTTTGTATTCTTCATTGCAGCTAACAGTCCATCAAAGGCACGTTGGGAAAGTTCCTAAAATAGTTCAATTGCTATATTGGCAATGGCTTTTAATTTGCAATTCATATATCAAGTTTTTCTAAATGTCAAGCAGTGTTTTATATAAATCATACATATATCCTAGCAACAAACGATCTAAATGATTCATTATGCAGGTAAGAATGTGTACATGTTCCCTAACTAAATTCATCAAATAATCATTTTTTTCTTTACATCTGAGCATCAACGCCTTAATCCAGTTACATAAATTCAAATTGTGAAAATGAGTCAATATATTTTCATTTGTACAAAATGAATTTGCTTCTATGCCTTTTTATAGGCTCTGGCGGTCTTCTAATTTTTTTGCAGGGTTTTAAAATGTTTAATAAGTTACCATTCATATAAGTCGTTAAAGACAATACTTGAAGCTATTTTATACATTTTGTAACGCTAGAAAAAGTACATTGAATAGAGTTAAACTCATGAAACATTTTTTGAATATCTTTGTTACTCACATTTTAAAAACTTGATTTTAACTGAAAAATAAACCTTGAACTAAAATAGAATGGTGTACCAATATTCAATCTATAAATTATGTCCCAACGGAGTTTCTGCTGTTAAAGTTGAAAAACAATATGTGGTTTCATATACTACTTTTGAGAGTATCTTTAAACGTATTGTTATATAAAATATATAACTTTTTATGTGTATTTTCCCCAAGGTATGTAGTACTGCCGCGTTACTATCAAATACGTGAAGTATGCTTACCTTTCTCTTTATTGCCATTGCAGCAGCAATATTCTTGATATACACATAGTAAAGGCTGTGAAATTTGTTAATCAGAAGAATATTCTTAATGAAGGACTCTCCAATAACCTCTGGGTAGTAATGAACAACGTTGTCCAGGCACATAATTATTGTTCCCAAAGAGTGTTCTTCATCTTTGTGCACCTCAATCAGTTTATCTATTTTTTCTGCTGTGAAAAACTGTTAATAGAAGAAGTATATATGTTACATATGTACTTATTATGTTTTATTTTATTAGAAGTTCAGTACATGTCAAAATGTAAAAATCAAAATCAGAAAGAAAAATCCAATCAGAAAAGTCAGGTAGTAAATCGGGTAACGTAACTATGAAATGGCTTGTAAAATATGTATATGCCCTCAAAGTCTCAGCCTGGTCATGCAATATAAAAGAAGTAAATATTTATTTCTTTTTTACATTAAACAAGTAGTATAGTTAACATTGTAACGACATTTCGCGTTGCATGTTTGACAAAAAGCACATCAGAAATGTTGTAAAATCCAAAATCTTAACAAATTCATATATGTTGTAAATTGACTTCACAGTGACCTTACTCTGAAACCAATGCTTAACACTCATAAAAATGTAACCATTGATTAATGTTCATGTTTGTATTACTCACGTATACAGTTCCTGGTAAAGGGGTTTTAAACACAAATTTGTAGCTAACATCAAAGAAAAACACCCAGCAAAAGTTTATTAGAATGTTGATCGAAAGGTAAAGATGGACCGATTGATGAAACACGAAAAAACTTAAGGCAATAATTTGATCTTAAAATACTTTTTAAACACTTTTATGTGTATCCACAGCCATTAGATTTACACCAAGTTATGGTTTCCAACAATAATAACATTACAATGTACATTAAGCAAAACTTCATTGTCCTTGAAAAAAATAACACACACAAAAGTTTAATTGCAAACGTTTTCAAGGTTACCTACCTCTGGTTGTTTTTTACTGATTTCTTGGAAAAGTAAAGCTTGCATGGTTCTATTACCCGAATCATCTAAACTCTCAGTGTATATTTCTTCCAAAACCTTTTTACTAAATCCAGCTGGAACATTCTTGTAAATATTGTACAGACAACCTGTATGTATCAAATATAATAGTCATGCTAAATTGTACATCGAAAAGAAAACATGGCCATGACAGGTAAAGGTGAGACTCTACAGGGTTGGAACTTACATGTACATGACTATGGGCGAAATTAGGTGAATTGTTAAAAGTTTGAAAATATTTGATAATTTTGCACGGATAAAAACAGGCAATACAATGAAGTGCAGAATATTGAACACAATATTAATAACAACAACATAATAACGGTTTGCATGATTGGTTACATTACATACATGAAAGGAACAAGTTAAATGAAATAAGTGTAATCTATATGCAAGAGCGAGAGTTATTTTTCATTACACATTTAACACTAAGTAATATTGACTCACTAATTGGATTTTCATTTTTGTCTTCTTTGTACAATCGCACAATGTAAGGCGTGTAAGGTGCTATAACCGTGACGCCATCGCCAAAACTCAATAGTCTAATGGTAATATGTACAGCCTCAACTACAGGGTCCTCATCACTATCGAGAAGCCTCATCAATCCTGGCAGAATAGGCTTTAAAACTTCACATGTCTTACTTGCGTTCAACTGCGAAGTAAATTAAATCACTATGTGTATTAAAGTTTCAGTTAATGTTAGTCAAAAAGACTTTAATAGCATGTATATACGAATTTTTCGTCAAAGGTTTCGGTAAGCTTAATATTATTATTTAAACTTTCATTGTGAAAAGCTAACCTCTGTCATAGACACTGTAAACTAATCATCTCAAATAACAAAGTAAAACTTAAGACTAAGTATATATATTTTATAATTTCGAGACAAAGGATCTTAACTCTCACCTTCAAATACATTTTGTTGAAATCTGTTTTTAAAGTAAAACAAAGCTATATTGAAAGATTTCTTAACACTTAATATTGTTGTTAGTGATAGCAAAATATAAAGAAGAGCCACATTCGACCTTAATGTCAAATTGGTTGAAACAGGTCTATAATTTAAATTTTGGCATTTCAAAAAAAAATAGTTTGTGTCAAATTTCCCCAAATGGTCACGCCCTTACTGTGACCTTGCTGGCTAAGCTCCGTCATTTTTGCAAATAAAAATTTGTATCACCTAGATATGTCACAAATTTATTACCAGTGAAAGGCTTTTAATTTATTCAGAGTGTTCTTAAGTAAACATTATCAACTGTGTCACATATTGACCCCCACTGCTAGCCCCTGCAGGTTGAACTCCACCAAACTTATAAGAAAAAATCTAAATCCCATTCCTCCTAGGACACATTCGTTCATAAAAATAAGCTGAAACAGTGGTTGTCAAACAATAGTTGATATATCAAATGCCAAAAAAAAAATTAATACAATCTTTAATTCAAAAAGATTTTGTTATGAATAAAGATAATATAATACAATACTTTGCTTATTAGGTTGCATAAGAATAAGTCTATGTTTACAAAATTCTTTGCTTTAAATTTGACCCAAAATGTCCCAAGGTTACTTGTTATAAAAATCCTTTCGGCTTTAAACATTCACAAATGTATTAAATCTGTCGAGATGTTGCTCTTTTATCCCAATTTGGCGCTAGGCTACCCTATTTCAAAAACTCATAATCCCCTTCACACAAGAATTCTTCTCAAATTTGACACCCTTCCTATAGTGTTGTACGTTAACAGAACACAAATCATAACTCTACATACCTTGTTGATGTAAGCATAGAGATGTGTCGATAAAACATCCATGTACAAGTTCCTATGTCCATTTGTAACATCAACATGGTCCACATCACCATCAATTGAGTAACGGAGTATTACAATCATATACTTGTTAACCTTATCTGGAAACTTCTCTCCATCACTAGAAAGTTGAGTATTGATAAGAATATTGTACAAATGACATTTACCAATATTTGTGAAAGTTTGAAATTATATTGGAAAAAAATGATATTAATATTTCAATATCAATTTCAGTTTGTACGTACATTATGACTTTTTGAATGGGCTATTGATTGTTTGTCAATATTCTTTTGATATTCTGATGATCCTTTTTCCATTTGTTTTTGGTGGTGTGGTCGCCAAAAACACATTATGTTCAAAGCTTGATAAACACATGTCCATGTTTCCTTCTTCACATATGCATAATGTTTAAATATTCCTCAAGTTTCGCTCTGGATAAAAGAATTTACGAGAAAAGATCAATAAGTCGAATTTTAGAAACCTGTTTCTCATACAGTCTAAAAAGTTTACAATACTCTGGAGTTGTTAGTTTAATGAATTTTGCCACCAAGTGAGATGTTTAACGCTACTCTTATTGGCTGTAACTTGAATATATATGACGTTTCAATACAACGCGATCTCACTTTACCTACATACAGTTGAACCTAAAATAGTTGAGTTTAACTAAGGCAAACCAATATGAAAACTCTTCATCATTATTTGGTACTTAGACATCGATATTGTCATGGATCAGCTCATATTAAAATCTACGACCAAAGAGATAATTTTGGATTTCAAATTGTAAATTTCGCATAGATGGCGGATATATCCAACTTCTTCCATCGCACGGTATTAATCAAACTCTCGCGGTATTAATCAAACTCTCGCGGCATTAATCAAACTCTCATTAGTAAATTTTAAGATTTTAAAGAATCTCTGCGATCCTAGGTTCTTTGTAAAATCTGAATATTTTACTATCTCGAGTTAGAGAACACCAGATTACCAATCATAAGTTGGTTGGACAACGTTGTATATTCCAGGTAATCGTTAAATACAACCTGCTCTATTGACCATCTCTATAAAGAGACTATCTGTACATAAAGACCACTAAAATCAGATCCCTTGAAGTCTAATTACACTTTTTTTAACTGTATATATAAAAACCACCTTCATATAAAGACCACTTTTTCTGGTCTCTTGGGTGGTATTTATAGACTGGTTTTACTGTATAACGGTAGAATAAATTAACGTGATAATTACGCATATGCATCAATCACAGCGCTTATAAACTTCCTTCCATTCCCATTCTCGCATCGACTAGCCCATGATCGATCAGAGTCAGCGTAGACCTTGAGAAATCGCCGAAGTAACTCCGGGATGATTTCATGATTGTCCTGTAATAAAAGATGACAATATTACAAAAATGCAATCTGAAACATGCCTACAATAAATATGATATTTATAAGAGGAAAAGGCCAATACTCTGTTTGAGACATCTCCGTTCCGAAATCGAGATCTGGCTTTTAAGCCGCCGTCATTAATGGACGCTATAGAGAAACTGAATATGGAATAGACAAAACCGCGGTAAAATGAAACTAAAAAGCCAAAGAATGGGGGGATTGAATTTGTAACGATGGACACAACTTTACCCCAACAATAATATAGAATAGTCTTGCATTTTTTTTTTAATTTTAAGTCCTATGATACAAATGTATCATTATTCATTGAAAATTGTATACGGCAGAACACCTATATAGTCACATTTTTATAAATGCATTTTTTTTAAAAGATTTGAAACAATTATGGCTGAACAATAAATTAAATTGACAAATATATCCATATGAAGTATTTCTCTTTTTTCTTTGTGTGTCTCACGCTTTCCTTTTATTTGCCAATGTCTTTTGAATATCATGTTGGTTTGTCGTATTTGTGTCTGCCACCTAAGTGAAAAACACACTTATTATAGGCAAATGAATGGTAAAATCTTTCTTTAATCCCGTTAAACCCAAATAAAAAACTTTCATTTAACTGATGAAATATCACTCATTGTATACAACTCGCCATGCAATAAAATCTGCCATTAGATTACACTCACGTGTAGAACGAACTGATTACAAAACTCATTGGCATATCTCTGTGTCCCTTCAGAATTTCGTTCCATTAAGGCTACAAACAGCAGGGCAACTTCTTTATTGATTGTTGAGTCTTTCTTTACAAACCTAGTAAAATTTGAAAAAAATTCTTTTGTTTATACATTTTAAAAACAAGAAGTCAATTTTGTGGCAAAATGCATTAGTTTTATTTGCAATTTGATTAGATATATTAATATAGATTTCAGAAATGTTGACACTTTACTCCGTTTGGTTCCTAACGTGCATAAATAAACATGAGTCCCCGTCAATGTCTGATGCTACAAAGGAATACACAGTTTTGTTAAAATTAGAAATGGTTTTGGATGACGAATCACACTTCAAAGAAATTAGTTATACACTCCTTTAGCATTTCTTTTTTGAATGTTTTTTGTTTAGTGAATAGGTGTAAAAAAATCGCCACTAAACAAGGTTCCTGTACATTCTTTTAGAAGACATTGTGGTACTTAATTGAACTAATCATTCATGTCATCACAGCGTTACTTTAAAAGCAACGCAGTGGGTGACACATGTGTAGAGGATGACACTGTTCTTTCGCGGAAACCTTATTTCGCTTCTAGTTTTTTTCCCAATGGAAGCTCGTGATGCTTTTTTATTTCATTATTGTTTATTTGTTAGTTTGTTTGTCTGTTGGCGTCCTCTGTTCTCTTTTTATTAACCCTATTCATGGATTTTTCTAATATCGACTTGGTTTGTCGTATTGTTTACTTTACACAGGTACTGCTACACCATACACAACTGGACTTGTACTGTGAACAGCGTATTTAGTTACTACATTTACGATTAAGATTGTTCTTGTTGTATTTGATCGAGCTGCTACACAATTATAATTTTGAGTCTTTTTTCTAAATACGTGCAACTTGTCTACAGCACGGACCTTGGGTTTAAAGCGATAAACCTAGCGTCCTTCTCTTGTACAGTTTTCAGCTTACAAGGATATGTATGCCGTGTTACCACAATATAATTGATCCGACCTTTTTGTTTTTGTTTTTATATTCCAAAAACAACCAAAATCACATAACCTACTCCTATTACCAGGCTTGTGCCTTGGACAAACTTTTTTTTATGCGTTCACAGGTTTATAAATGTATTTCACAAAAGGCTTCCTTGTTTATAACAAGAAAACTTGTGAAACAGTCTCTAATTTTCTCCACTCTTGCCTATTATAATTTCAAATTTTGGAATGATCTTGATAATGTTTTATTACTTAGCGTACTATATTTACCGCTTTGCTTTCATGATAATGTAGTTGCTTTTAATCCTATCCTGATAATGATTTTTCTCTTTTGCTCTTTCGTCACGCTATTAGTGACATTTTCTCAAGATTATATATTTGTTTTCTTTTCCACCAGGTAAAGGGTTGCCATACACCGGAAATCATCATGACGAGTGACACTTGTGTAGCAGGAAACGCTTACCATATCACGAGCACCTGGTTTGGCTTCTAGTTATTTGATAGCAGTCGTGATGTTTCCCTTTTATTTAATAATTGTGTTTTTTTTTCTTTGTGCGTTAATCCACGTTTTCCTTTTGTTTGCCCGTGTCCATTGACTGATAGCTTTTGAATATCGTCTTTGCTTATCGTATTTACTTCTTCACTCTATTTTACTATGCAATTTAAATTGTGTTGAAATATGTTATTGCTCACTTGAGTTGTTTTGCGATGAGATCAACTATTTTCCCGTAGTAGTCCATGGTTTCTTGGTCCTCTTTTGTATTCTCTTCAGTAAACTGCGACTGTGTTCGCATGAGTGTATCAATGATTTTCTTTGCCTCATTGTGGTTAACCTAAATAAAGACATTATGAAAAAAATTAAAGTAAAGGAAATTCCTTTTCTGCTTAGGTTTGTTATCGACACTTGATGTGAGCGTTTGTTTATTGACCCTTGATGTGAGTGTTTAGTTATTGACACTTGGTGTTCGCGTATTCAAAACAGGAATTTTTAAACGTATTCCTCTGGACACGTGTTTCGAACAACCCAGTTCTCCTCAGCAAAGGTGACGTTATAAAAGATATATAGAATTAAATATTATCAAAGACAGACAGACTGACTTACTTCAAGTCGACTACCTTCCTTTCTCATGGCGGCCATGCGGGACCAAATTACCGATAACGTTATATACGTGCGCATATTATTGAACATCTAATAAATCTTTAAGCCTTTCAATTTGACAAAACGATACTTCATTGTGACATTTTGTGATGTCTTATTCATTAAATCATATAGAAGTGTATATCAAGTGTTTATTTTTACTTTTCATTCATACTCTTCCACGAACTATTTTGTTTACCAAATATGGTATTGGGAATTCGGCTGTTACTTTGGCTCTTCAAGAAACCAGTTAACTGTCGGAAATGGCGGTAAATTCGAATTTACTGACAAATTGGAAGTAGTTATCTTTATCATAAAAGTAAATATAAGTGATGAATATTTTTGCAAATGTAATGGTGGTCCTATAATACCCATTGCTATTGCTGACAAACTATCATAAACAACAAATCAACAAAGACACCTGTATGAATTGAAAATAGGCCATTTATTTTAATAAATAACGGAGTAATAAAACAAATGAACATGTGAAAAACAATATGTACATTGACAAGAAAGCAGTAAATACGACATATTAAAAGTACATTTGTTCAATATTATTCAGTTTGCCAGCAAAAGCAATGGGTATTATAGGACCACAATTACATTTGCTAAAACAATCATTGCTTAAATATATTAGTACTTAGTTCTTTTTAACTTCAAAGGAGTACATTGTGATGGGTTAATATTAAAACGAGAACGTTTCGTTTTGTTTACGTTTCTCTAAATATACTTTAAAAACAGCCGTAAGTTGATATGTTAATGAAGATGTTTTCTTCAGCATTTATTAATAGTAATAAAACTACATTTGTTTTTCTTTTGTAATAATGTCTGTCATTAGTTAGTTAATTAAAAGGGCACCTGTGCGCAAATGTCAATGAATTTCACACAAAAGAAAATTATATCCTGAGAATAATTAGTTTGACGCATGGTTTTATGACACAAGATAATTAGGTGTCATAATGCAACAACACTAATTACGGTAACAAGAAGAGACTATACAACAGAAATAATAGTTTAAAGCAAAATTGACCGAGTATAAGAAGAATACTAGAATACAAAAATGCACACTGAAAAAGGACACCAATAAATATAATATCAATGAAAAGAAGACCAATCATAATCAATTGATACTCAAGAGAAAATTAGTTTATGTTTTTTTTAAGAATGGAAAAGACATCGATTAGTCAAAGCTACGAAGCCAAAAAGGTGTTTTAGGGGATGAAAAAATCCATATCACTAGCCTTAGGAATGATGGATGTTATGTGTCAATCAGCAAAGTTATCTTCATCCCCTCATCACTTTCTTTTTATTAATATATTTATATACCAAGTAAAATGCACGGTAAAATAGGGCGAGGGGGGGGTTTACTCCTCGTCGCCCTATCTTTACCGCTCTGCTTTAATGTTTATTGTGCTACTTCTATTCCTCTCCTGTTAATGGTTTTTCTACTTTGCTCTTTCGTCACCATAACTTGTGAATTTTTCTTATGGTGACCCTTGACTGTTTCTCCCTTTTAAACAGTGGATAAGGTTACCATACACCGGAATGACACGGAGGCATCGCGGTGAGTGACACATGTGTAGCAGGAAACGCTTACCATATAGCGAACACCTGGTTTCGCATCTAGTTTTTTTTAATAAAAGTTCGTGATGTTTCCATTTTTAGTTAATAAATGTACATTTGGTTCATTTTTCTGTGTGCGTCCA
>JAUMGZ010190676.1:0-13271 GCA_032359645.1 Pododesmus macrochisma
AAGAAATAGGATCAACAGAACAAACGCTATTGACAAACAAACAATAGCTTCATCAAAAAGTCACCACAATAACTAACTAGCCAAATGAGACTGTTTTAATTTTGGGCATTAAAATATACGTCAAATATCATCCGAACCCATTGACAAACCAGCAACATACGCATCAAACTATTTAGCACAGTATGAAAAGGAATTAAAATGAAGTCACAAGAATAGTTAAGTCTTAATTATTCAAGCGGATAATAAATCCCCTGTTAATTGTTCGGATCTTGAAATAGAAAATTACAACTTTTGTAAGAATTTTTTTCGGGAACATCTTGACATCATATGTAATAGATAAAAAGTAATTTCAAAAACTTATCTTCAAATGAACGGAGCCTAACAGTTCAAGTGTTCGTAGCACTTACGGTTCTTGAAATGTAGTGATAACAACATCGTCAAGATTGCCACCATGACAGTCAACTTGGAAATCTGATGAACACATTTCAATACTACAAGTCCTCAATATGCAATACATGAAGTTTCCATGTCACTGTCTTTGTGAGAGTTTTGTAGAGTTGAGATAACGAAAAGAAATTGGCGGGGACAGGTTGATGTCTCAGAGTCATCGGGATAATTCACCTGAGTTTGTTCAGCTAAAATAGGCAATATCCAAATTACAAAGGCTAGTAAAACAACAGTGTATATATATTAACAAAACATGTTAACAGTGTAAATATTCAAATTAGTCGACAGTAAGGAAATTAGTATTTAGGGTAACGTCTTAATACCAAAACTGGGACTCTTTTACCACTTCTTTTTATATTTTTCTCGCGTACAACACTTCATAGGCAATTTTTGTTTCCTTTTGACAAAGAGTGCCCTTTGCTGTTGTTCTGTCTAATTGGTAGAACTAAACAGTGCATGTGTTCTAAAAAAAGACCTTTACAAAGATGATTTGGGTAACGTCACAATTTCAGCAGGAGTGAGAACCCAAATTGGGACAGAACTGCATGTAAACGCATTATTTGAAAAACACCGGTAAAAGTAAAACTCCATTGTATGAATTTCTTAAATATTGAATATAATTGATACTTGTTTATGTTAACAGATACTTTCACTGATCATGTATGGTATATTATGGTATTTGAAATGTAGAATATAACGCAGCTTGTCGCATAATGCATACATAATGTGATGTAATCAATCTGTCAACATACTCACTTTAAACTGATTTTGTACAAATACTTACATACATATATGTACAAATGTGCATCTACATAATATCAAACATACATATATCGAATTTTTGACACAGCTATTCCATTTAGGTCTTTATCACTTGTTTCTATGAACTTTTTCCAATTTGGGTACTGTTCCAACCTGGGAACAGTGACGATAGCTTAAATATTGCATTGCTTACTCGTAATAATCTAATAGAAAAACAATAAAGCGTTAAAACAATTTATAAAATATAATTTTTCTAACAATATTGGACTTATAATTCATTTAACTATTGATTTGTTGTAATAAAATAGAACATAGGTTCATATTGATGTTGTATCATGATATCACGTAAGAAACAGATAAGTTTAATAAATACACAGACACTCGTGCTGCCTATCTCGTGTAAAGTATGACAGTGCACATGACAAAAGTAGGTTAACAACAATGTAAACTTTGTATGTTCCTTCTATATAAATAAAATCTAAAACCACTGCAATTCATACATTATGCTATTCATATAAAAAGCAACTGGAACTTATGAAATAGCACCTTAATTATCGTCTTTCTTATGGGTAATAATCTGTTTAAAAATGTCACGAGCTGAACACCAACCGCTTCTTGAACATAAAGATGAAAAACAGGACACGCACACTCATCGCTTGGCAAAACAATTGTTTGTGCGAATTGTCATCATGTTCCTTTTTTCAGTGGCATTGGATATTGGTTCTGTAACGGAAAAACAATTCATTTACAACTGGGTAAAGGAGCACCCAGATAAGAGTATCTCTGGATTAAATGACACAGCTACAGCTACACACAATAATAATTCGTCTATAGATCCCTGTGGTAACAATATTACCGCGTCCGCCGAGAAAAAAAATCAAGTTGCTGCAGTCAATTGGTTTTGGTATTTTCATCTTGTAGAACATGGTGGGGCTGTTCCATTTACTTTTATATTTGGATTTTTTTCTGACTACTTCGGGAGAAAGTTCTTGATGAAGATTTCTGTGCTAGGCAATTTTCTACGATATGGAATAATGGCATTTGTTGTCTACATGGATTTACATTTGAAGTACCTCTTTATCGCTAATGTATGTGACGCTATTGCTGGAAGCCACCTTACGTTTTATATCGCTTGTATGACTTCTGTCGCAGATAAAACTGGAAGGGACACTAAACGATCATTTGGAATGGTTCTTATGGAAGGAATTCTCGGACTTGGTTATGGTGCTGGTTCTATTAGCACGGGATATATGATACAATATCTAGGATTTCTATGGCCTTTAGTTTTATCATCAAGTTTGTTTGTTCTTGTTTTCTTATTGGTTTTTCTTTTTGAGACAGACACTTTCGGTAAAAGGTCTACGAAAAACCTTACCGTTTGGACAAGTGTCAAAACTATGTTTGGATTATTCTTTAACAAACAAGATATCGTAAATGGCAAACTGTGGAAGTTCAATATTTCTTTCTTGTTACTTCTTATTACATATTTTGCAATGAGTGGGCGGGCAGCATTAGAAACGTTTTTTCAATTGCGTTCACCATTATGTTGGACAGCGGAACAGATAGGATACTATAATTTGACGTCATACCTTTGTCAGTATGGCATTGCTGTGATGATAGTTAAAGGTCTTCAATGGTGCCATTGCAGGGATGAAATTATTGTACTTCTAGCATTAATATCCTTTGCAGGAAACCTTGTAATTTTTGGATTAGCTACTACAAGCTGGATGATATATGCAAGTAGGTAAAACTGATTCTGTAAAATTCTATATATGAAAAAATTAAATATTAAAAGACAATTTTTACTTTAGCAACATATATAAAATAAAAACATGTAGTCTTTCTCGTGATACATACACTAATGTTTTGTGAAGCATTCTGCAGAAAGTTTCTTAGCCGATATGAACGTTTAGTTGAGGGTGTAATGAATAGATCTTATGTACACTGAACCGGATGCTATGGTACGTACATGTTTCCTGCTAAGGACAGGTATAACGAATTTGTCATACTGCAAGGCTATGATAACTTTGAAAGAGAGTGTTTCTTCGCGTATATGTAAAAATCCCAAAGTGCTTCTTCTTATTGATATTCGCCACCATTCTAGTAAAGCTATGTAAAGATATATACCCCCTCTGTCGTAATAAAGCACGTGCATTTTAACCACTAAAGATTACGAACATCCTGACACGTTAATCAAACAGAATACGACATTTCAGAATGACAAATGGTTATGTTACATAACTAATATCCAGAAGAAGCGAACGTTGTTATAGCATCATCTTAACGTCATCTTTGCTAACGATGACTGGGGTTATCTCTGCTGACGATGACTTGGGTTGTCCGAAACAATTTTCCAGAGATTTACGTTGGAAGTTCCTACTTTGACTATGTATATATCTAAATTGTTGACACATCCATCTTAGCTTACGAGAGCTTTGCTTAGGCAAGCTATTCTTGTCATTCTCCGTCCATTGTTCTTTCACTCGTTGTAATCGCTACTCCTCCCAAACTTTTATATATAGTGCAGTACAACCTTCATATATTGTAGCCTGGGGACATTTGTTGGTCCTAATAAACGAAAGGTGTACTAAATGCGTCATATTTCCAAGATGGCTGCCATGATAGCCTTCTTGAAAATCTTATTATCACCACTCCTTCTGAACGGAAAGTGCTAGGAGCATGTTACCTTTATAGATGCGACAGTAGAAAATCAAATTGACAGGTTGGGCGGAGCCTAGTGTATTTGGTCCCTTGAGGCACGGTTATAATCATTGGCCGCCTTCTCTGATTGACTTTTAACGAAACCATTAAAATTTAAATCGAAGTTTAGTCATTTTTAATTTTAAAAAATCTTGTTTTTTTTGTTTTTTTTTTATTTTAGTATTTTTTCAAATTTGATTAAATGTGGTTCCGACCGGCTCGTTTTGTCCTGGTTTAATCACGGTAGTGGTGACTGAATGCCCTAATCTTTTTTCCATACACTCTGTCCCTACATCTGAGGTAGAATAACTGATCGCCTAAGAACAGTCTTCATTGGACAGTATGGGTTGGTATCAAAATTACAGCGTAACGTTCCGCTAAGGAGCAAAATGTTACAATGAAGTATATTGTGAGTGATTTGCTACTGTCATCCCTTTAACGTTACACTTTGTGAATCTTGGAGATAGTCCTGCTTTAAAAATAAAAAAGTAAATTATTTTGAGAAGGTCAACAGCGATCATCTTAATTTTAGATAATTGTTTTCTTAAATTGTCTTCCATTGAAGAGTTGAAACTACCAGTAATGTGTTACACATGGTTTCAAACTGTTCCTGAACGAAAGGTTTGTTTTCATGATGGTCATGGTGGGAATTTTGAAATTCTTATATTTCCTGAACCAAACACGATATTGTTATAGGGTTTTCAAATATTTTATGAGTCAAACTTGTTGATATGTTCGTTTTAGATATTGAGAATTCCAAATTTAGGATGGCCGATCACCTGGCGACTATCTTGAATATCTTGTTATAGCTACTTCTTCCGAGTGCCTAAGTCGCTTTGGAGATTGTCTTGTCTGAGCTTGAAAATGTAAATTATTTAAAGTTTGTAAATCTTTGTCTTTGTTCCTTTTCTTAATTCCTCCTACATTAAAGTATATGAAGACTTTGACCTATGAAACTACCTGTAATGAGTTAGTCGTGATAGTGAGCTATTCTTGAAAAAAGCGTAAGCCAAAACAATTCGAAATTGGTTGCTCTGGCGGGAAATTTGAAATGGTTTATATATCATCAACCGAATAGCGTAATAATACGGAGTTTGAAAACGTTTGATGCGTTCAAACGTTTTCTTTAGGGCACGTGAGTTTTTATTTTGAGAATTCAAGATCCAAACAGGCTAACCTTACAGTGTTCTTAAAAAGTCCTTTTTTACTACTAAACTGCAATGACAAGTTTGCTGACCTTGGAGCTATCTTAATTTCTCAATACCAAATCTTTTTTTATTCTGCATTTCTTCCATTATGATCACTGCATGATGGTATTTCTTTTCACACGTATTCAATTATTGTATATTAAGAATTCTACTAACAAATTAAAGGAAAATATCAGTATTACATGTAACTATGTGTAACCTTTAATTCATTAAATGGTCATACAACCGTCTTGATTTGAAAAGGAAACAATCCAAAATATAGCCTAATGTTAGTCTTAATTTAATCAAAGTATCTTTGAAATCAGTTTCAAGTGATATGGAACTGATTTTAAAGATATCAGGATACGTGGATATGTGTTATTTGTGTCAGTTTTTTCATTCATGTTTATTCGTAACAGTAGTAATACATTATCCATGTTAAAGTATAAGTATATAACAATAAATACAAGTACTGGGTTTGTCATTGAGAATGAAATAGCAAACTGTGATGCAAATTTAAAAATGATGTCAAACCAATCAAAGTTTTGCCGTTTTAAGAAGTTAAAAATATGAATAATTCATATTTAACATCGTTTAAGATATTTATATAAATGATAAGACATTTATAGTAGTATGAGCTTGGTGATAGCACATACATGTATAACCTACAGCTGTAAAGAAATTTAAACATTTGCAATATTTTGTTTTTATAATTTTGATGTTGCATATGTAATGAAGTTTGATAAATTTTAGTAAGTATAGTATGTTTTATTGTTGCTGATCTCTTTCATCCTTATTTAATCTTTTCGACTATACAATAATCTCTTGATTTTTTAGGTATGGGTGTCGGAATTTTGAAAATAATGTGTTTTGCTACATTAAAGTCTGTAACATCCAAATTATTAACAGAAACAAAACAAGGTAAGAATTATATCTAGAAGTAAATACGTATAACTAAGATAGCATTAAAAACAGTATGAGTGGAATCAACAGAACGAGAGACATTGACAAACAAACAGTTTGAGTGGAATCAACAGAACGAGAGACATTGACAAACAAACATTATGAGTGGAATCAACAGAACGAGAGACATTGACAAACAAACATTATAAGTGGAATCAACAGAACGAGAGACATTGACAAACAAACAATAACTGCGTCAAACAGAATGTAAGGAATAAAATTGACATCACAACAATCGTCAAGGCTAGTAACAAGCCATCTTGCAATCGACATGGTCAATCGAAACGAAAACAAGGACATACAAAGAAAAAAAGCCAACCCCAAATTAAGATATTTAACTAAAGGGAATCTATTTAAACTAGAAGCGAAGCCAGGTCCCGCATAGTTTGAGCCTTTCATGTAATAGATAAAGATACAGATAGATAGCAAAATATTGCCAACATCTTCATCGTGCGAAGTCTTCCACTTCCCTTGTTTCTTTTGTACTATCCCTATCCTCCGAAGGACGTGCCGATCTTTGCATGGCCTTTTCTTTTCGCAAACCAACCCCTCGTTGGCTTCATCGGTTTGTGATTTTTCTAAGTCTTGTCTATTCTTATGCTAACTTCTTTTTCCTTTTCAAGTCCGTTGATGAAGATTAATTCGTAGTAAGGATTCGGGCCATGAGCAAGGTGTTCTCACTCTATCATTATTTTAAGGTCATTTTTAAATGCCCGTCTTAGCTTCCAAAAGTAGGAAATGACGTCAAAGCGTCCATTAATGACTGCTGCTTCGAAGTAAGATCTGGGATCGGGACGGGGTAGTCTCACAAAGAGTATTGGCTTTTTCCTCTTATAAATATCATATTAATCGGAGGCATGTTTCAGATTGCATTTTTGTATTATGGAGGTCAATTTTTACGAAACTATTAATAAATATGCTTTTTTTTGGTATTATGATGGTCAATTTTTGACAAAACTATTATTAAATATCCTTTGTTCTGATGATCATATTTCTTTTTGTTTCACTGCTTACGTCTTCCTATATAACTATTAGGTTGTATTACTATTCCTCTGTAGATATCATGCCGTTTTAACTGTTGGCGTTGCATGTTTAACATGTTTCAATTTTGAAAAGTAAAATGTTGTGATATTTATATAATATTATTTAACATTATATTCCTCCGTTATATTCTAGGAGTTATGTTTGCTGGTATATACACAATTGAGAATCTGACGTCGGCTTTTGCGGGAACAGTTGTAAATAACATTTATAGTCTAACTCAGGATTACATGGCTGGCTTCGTGTTCCTTGTGCTGGCGGGGTTAGTAGTAATAGCCATATTACTGCTCATGTAAGTAGAGTCGCGGACACTTTGATATAATATAAGTTAAGTATCCATCAATTGAAATTATATCTTGATTTGCTCCCGTTCCTGATTTTATTTCTGTCAAATAAAAAGAGGGGGAAATATAAATATGATATAAATTAGATTAAATTAATAATATGTGTAATATTTCCTATATGTGAAGTCGTTCTTTTTTGCCTTGTCCTTGTATGACATACTATGAAGTAGTAAATACGAAAAACCAAGACGATATTCTTAAGCCGTAATTCTGTGGACATGAGCAACAAACGGAAAACGTGGTACGTACAAAGAAAGGAGAACCAAATAAATTATACATGTATCAACTTAAAAATAGGAAACATAACAAACTTCTATTTAAAAAAACCTAGAAGGGAAACCAGGTGCTCGCGATATGGTAAGCGTTTCCTGCTACACATGTCTCACCCGCCGCGATGCTTCTGTGTCAGTCCGGTGTGTGGCAACCTTCCCCACTGTTAAAATGTCACGTCTATTATGACGAAAGAGCAAAAGAGAGAACCATTAACAGGATATGGACTAAAGGCAGCAATATTATCATGAAAGCAGAGTGGTAAAGATAGTGCGACGAGGAGTAATCCCCCCATGACCACATTCTACATATTATATTAAATTATGTTATATTATATTATATTATATAATCAAAGACATACAGACTGACTGACTGACTGACTTTGGATGGCCTGACTAATTGACTTACAAACATTTAAGAAAGGGGGCTGCCGGATTAGGGAAGTCGAAATGTCTATCATTGAAGCACCATAATTTAGAAAACAGGCAAGTGTGAAGCCAAAGAACTATGAATGACGGAACTGGCCACAATGTGTTTATCACGGAATCGCTTTAATATGTTACAAATGTACATCTACTCAAATATACAGGTGAGAGTATGAAAGTATCTTATTTTTACAAAATTGCAATGCTTGAAAAATGAAAAAGCTTCAATTTCACACATACATAGATTTACATAAATTTATTGCTGAAATATAAAAATGTTTTTAATTTGTTTCGTTTTGTAGTCCACTCGCCGTGTCGCAGTGGAATGAGAGGTGGGATGACATGAAGACATTGGATGTAAACAAATGATTTACCTACCTCAAATTACAAGCATCTCGTGTTATATCACGTGATATTTTCAACATGAAGCATGCAACATTTTAGAAACGAGATCGGTTATTCTCACCCATGAAAAACATTAAAACGTTATTGTATGCATAAAACCAAGATAAATGGAATAAACAGGACGTGTGAAATGCATTGACAATCAAACAACAGCCGCATCAAACAATTCAACATCAGAATAAAAATGACTTCACAATAATGCCCATGTCTAACTATCCATGCGGGCCTACTAAGGACGGTTACCAAGCAGGAAACCGGAAGGTGTGGTTTAATCATTTAGTAGCACACGAGAATAGACAGGAAGTCACTTTTTTCTTGAGCGTCCATTGATGACGATAGCATCGTAGATGGACCTTGAATGCGGGACGCGGGTCTCTCACACAGAGTATTTATTAGTGGCAGGTTTCAGTTTGCAATTTTGTATTTACAGCTAGCTGTTGTCCATTCTAAATTAATTTTCTCTTATTGTCTATTCAAAATATTCTGTGACGTGTGTGCTAAATATGAATGAGATGAAAGTGTGCTGTACGAATGAGCTGGATGGACGCTACTGGGGTGTCGTGTGGAATGGTGTTTGAAAGTAAATTTCTTCTTTCGTGTTCAATCATTTGAGTAACTGTGACCTTACCTTTAATCTCTAAATCGTATTATGATACAAATGTCTTTGTATGGTATCTCATTTGAATATTTGTAACTCGCATATGCTGTTGACGTATTTTCTCACTGATTTATATTATAATCGTCAACGTTGTTTTCAATGGGCAAGTTTAGCCTTCATTGTTATGATCCCATGAGAGGTAAAGGCCGTTGTGTAGCATAAGGTGATTCACGGTGTTCTAGTTTAACCAATCAGCTATCGCTGATCGAGTATCTGCCGAGCCCTGTTGAGTACCAAATATGTCTATCGCGTAGCTTTTGCTAGGCTTTTTGATAGCATACACGTAAAGCGTCCAGGAAGTTCGCCCTCTCTCTCTCTCTTTCTCTCTCTCGTGCACGCCGATCGGAGATTGTATACTGTTAATGTTACTGTTTCAGCGCCCTCTGGCGGATCAACGTTATAAAATCCAACTATACTAGGGATATTCCTAATTAGAGATGAGTGTTATCATTGGGGAGGTACATATAGAAAATTGAACTGATTCAATGTATTTCAACTCTTATAACATTGACTTCGATTCAAGTTAAGTTTCTGTGTACAATCTTAGTCATGGGAGTATTGTAAGACTAAAAGACTTGCGTTGAAACGATCTCGTTACATCTTTTTGATCACAGATTTATCGTCAAGGTATTTTCCGTGTATTTATAAGGTTAAATGTGCGTTTATATTCCAAGTTATGAGTTATTAATCGGATGTTGAAGCGTAGACCCGTTTGACGCATTTTTCTTATAACATTGTAGTACTTTCTCCGGTTCTCGAGCAGCAGCCGTGTTACCATTTTTTCGGCGTTTCGTATTTTGGATGTGTTCACTATTTACTGTACTGGGGAGAAAGAGAAGTGTGTGGGAGTGAAGTTGTCAGTATAGATATCGCTAGTGAATATTGAATTGGATGTTAATCATGAATTTATTTATTTATTTATTTATTTGTTAAAATAAACTGTTATTTTTTATCTTTATATCGTGTTAATCTTTTTGTCAATAATAATTATCTCACTTGCACAAAAAGCTCTGTTTGGTTTGCTACACTTGTAACATTCGTTGTACCAGAGCATACTGACTACCTGAATTGCTGTGTTCCCGTTTCTTGTTGTTTCTTGGAAAATGATATTAGTTTGCGAGTGTTGTTTGCCCACTTTTACAGTTTGTAACAAGGGTCCGTTTTTGTGTACCCCGAGTTATGTACCTTAGTTTGTGTATCCCAACTGGTCGACACGTGTTCACTATTATAGTAATCCACAGGTGCTGTGTAATCACAATAAAAGAAACTACTCAGGTGATTATTTGGCTGGTTTTCCAGGGGCAAGAAACTACGTCACACTCCGAGAATGGTGAACACTAACATGTCGGATAAAGTACCTGCTTCAATCACCCGATATAGCGCAGAGATTTTTTATTTCCTTCAATGTCACTCGTGTATGAATATTACCTCAGAAACTGTATACTTTTCAAACACTTTGACCAAAGTTTATTTCACTCCGAGGTATAGTACACACTCAAGCTGAAATATACTTTGGTTAAACTGTTTGAAAAATCTACAGAGTTTCTGAGGCAACAGATTATACTCGAGTGCCATTGGAGGAAATAAATGTTCTTTGTGGTTTATCAGGCAATTGAAGCAACGTGCATAATTCTGGAAGGGAATTACCGCCATAAGTCTATCATGCTACGTCCTTATTTCTAATTTCATAAATATCTTACTTCTTAATTTTAATTTCTAAAACAAGTTAATTTGTTTTTCTTATTATGCTAAGTTCTTATTTCTAATTTCATACATATGAATTCATAGTTTTATTTCGAAATGCTATATCTAAAATTTGAATTTCAAAAATTGCAAACAAGAATTCGTTACTTTTAGAAGTATGAATTTACAATTTAGAATTTTGAAGTTGGAAAAGTTAGAACTTAGAAGTTAGCATAACATAATAAAGTAGGTCCCTTCGTTCCATTAAGTCGTTCAGTTGCGCTTTAGTCGGAAAACAGTTGTTCGATCGTACAATCGCCAATTCGTACCAGTCAATCCGTACCAAGGATTAACGTTGTTCCGTACCAGAATTTTGTTGTTCTTGTTAATTTTACTTTTTTATGATGATATATGATAATGAATATTATCAGTTTTTGTGAGTGTGCTCTTAGCTGCTTCGTACCGAGATATAAAGTATATATAACGAGCCTAAACGAACGTTAGTATACTTATTAAATTGCTATTTTCTATCTTTATTTCTGCACGTTTCATTCTTGAATTTCATATACTACTATTTAAAACAATATTTAGTATTTGTGACACACATTTTTCATGCATCAGTAAAAGTGTGGAGGTAAAGCGTTTCTCAATGAGTAAGAGTAACTATAATTAGTGAAGATGTAATTAAGATAGTGTTTTTTTTTTTTTAAACTTTATTTATTTTACAACGACCGAAAAACGAATTACTACAAAATCTCTCTCGTTAGCACGGATGGTAGCACAATTGTTGGAACCTTTCTGTGGGAAGAAACCGGAGTGTCCGAAGGAAACCCACGTGCTCAAGTTGGTGATCCTGTACCATCCCGCGTGTCTATTGTTTTGTTTGTTTTATTTGGGGTTAAGCGTCCCTTTAATCAAGTATAGGTCATATCGAGACGGTGTCTGATTGTAACAGCGCGCACTTATGACAAATTTATAGTGCTGCCTCACTGAAATATCATGCCGCAGACACATTGACATGATACTTCACTCAGTCACATAATACTGACACCGAACCAACCAGTCCTTCTCCTACCCATCAATGCTGCGCATTAAGCAGTGAGCGAGAAGAGTTTCAAATTTTAACGCCCAGCCGACCGACCGCCCGACCGACCGCCCGTCCGTCTGTCTGCGTGCGAGCGAGCGAGCGTGCGTGTGTTTAAAAAATGTACTTTATTGATGCATAATTATCTAGTTGTATGTTAATGAGTATACAGTAGTATGATTCAGGATTGTTTGAAGTGAGTGTTAAACAGCTATGAATTGCTTTGATGTATTATTTATCTTTTGAGCGTATGCGTGTTATGTTAAAATGGGCATATAATACATTTTGAATTATCATCTGGGTGTATGTTGTGTGAAACATCTCTGTACTGTTTATACATATGGTGTAAGAGAAATAAAGAATTGAAAATTGAAACATATATACCACATTACTTAATAATAAACTTATACACTTATCGCAGGGCCGTAGCCTGCGGGGGAGCGGGATTGCCCCCTCCAGAATGTTTGAAAAATGTCTTTCTTTATTCTATGACAAAACTCTCTGCAAATCGGCATATATATGTGTTGGACAGAAAATAAAAGTTTATTTAAATTAGATTTTGTTTTAGGACTGATTGACATATATTGTGATGCAAACAAAGTTATTTGTACGTTTTTACGTAATTAGAAATTAATCACATGGAAAGGAATGTTGGAAGACACCCTCAACTGGATTACAAATTGATCAAAATCGTAAACAGTGTTTATGTTTAGTAAGAGTTACCTCCCCGATCGGCATATCCCGTTATAATATGGGTTCGAAGCAGGTAAGAGCACACTCACAAAAACTTGTAATATTTATAATCATATAACATCATAAAAAAGTAAAAATAAAAAACAACAACAACGAAATTCTGGTACGGAACAACTTTAATCCTTTGTCAGAATCAACCAAATCTTGGTACGGATTGACTGGTACGAATTAGCGATGGTACGATAAACTGGTATTCGACTACAGCGCCACTGAACGACTTAATGGGAAACTAAGCCTGTTATGCCAACTTCTAACGTTTCTAAATTTTAAATTGTAAATTATTACTTCTAAAAGTTACGAATTCTGGTTTGCAATTTTTGGAATGCAAATTTTAGATGTGAAATTTCGAAATAAAACTATAAATTTATATGTATGAAATTAGAAATAAGAACTTACTATTATAAGAAATACAAATTTATATTTTTAGAAATTAAAATTATGAAGTTAGATATTTACGAAATTAGAAATAAGGACTTAGTATAATAGACTTATGGCGTTAATTCCCTTCCATACATAATATCGCCAACACCTAAAACTTACAGCAGGAAT
>JAUMGZ010190687.1:0-13270 GCA_032359645.1 Pododesmus macrochisma
ATGTCCTCAGATCTTGATACAGCAATATGAAGTTTACGGAATTGAGCGCAGATCAAGATTTGATTTTAATCAGATTGTTTTATTACAAGATGATGTTTGTTGTCGTTTCCATTTGTCACCAGTCACCCGGTCCCGGTGCACTTATTCTAACTTAATACTAAAATGATTACCGTAATTATTATGATATATATGTATATATTCGATACATATATAAATCAATCATTCATATCAATGTCGATTTGTTTAAAACATCTTCTGACTTACCAGCGTTATCCTTGTATTTGTAGATATATACAGGATCTTGACCTCTTGTCTGTTGACTTGAGTTAGTGGAAGTGATGCACGATTTTCCAGCGTTTTGATGAGGTGGTGTGACATGTGCGCCGGTAGGAGGCGATGTGACAGTAGGAGGCAGTGATCCATGAGGAGGCGGTGTCACACCAGGAATAAACATTCCTAGAAATATAGATATATAACGAAAGATATGATACTCTGCAAAATAGCAAATATAACTATAAGGCAACAGCTGAAAAATTTAAATCACGCGCAATTTGTTTTGTGAACTTTCGTACTTTCATATTAATTCAATTGTGGTAGTGAAAAAACGAATATTGAAACTAAAAGAAGAATTGTAGTTCAAATGTTTTTTTTCCAATGCAAACTACCGGAAAACATAAGTAATAGTGTGATTGGTTAATGGAGGTGTCTGAAGCTTATGTACATAACAACCGTTCTTAGACAGAAAAGAAATGTCCCCTTTCTTCGTGTGGTTTCCACATCTTCGTTTTATCTTCAGTTGTCGAGTGTCTTGTGTCTTTTGATCTTAGCTTAAGATTTCTAGTTTTTAAATATAACTTCGTGATATTTTTCATTTTTACTTAACAATGGTGGGTTTAGTTTGTTCTTTTTTCTGTGTGCTTCCCATGTTTTTCGTCTCTTTTGCAGATTACCACGGACTTACGGCTTTTGAATATCGTTTTGGATTTGTCGTATTTACTACTTTATCTTTTCACTATTACATTTATGTACTTACTTGAATATATGTCACAAACATCACTGTGCGCGAAAGTCGCTTTCGGAATTGCGTGTGTGTTTAAAGCCTTCAGGCTACATAGAGACGAGTTTCCACAGTAAACAAAGCTATCGCAATGGAATGAATCTTCCACCATGCAAAGTTTGGCACACATGTCCGCCGAAACTTGCTGAAATTCTAACGACAGCCCTAAGTCTATGTTTCGACCTTCAATTTTGTGAAAATCATCTATGTATTCCCCTGAGGAAAAGAATGAAACAAAAACAGAAAATGACATTACATTACAACAAGAATACAATAAAATGATTTTAAAATTAAGTCAATATTTACAGCCAATAGACGAGAAGAGAGATGCAAACTAATAAACAAAAAGACAACATCACGGATTTCCATTCCTTCCAGAAGCAAACGTGATATTCGAGAGCAGCTTGATTTCAAGTTACCACTGCCATCTATCGTGTTTTGGTTTCAATACGGTATTTGCTAGTGTAAAAACATTATATGTTGGCCACTTTAATATACTTCTGAATGAAAGTTTTTGTGCGTTTCTTAGGTAAGGCCAAAGGCTAAGATTTTAAAATTAGGCAATCTTCTCGCTCCCTGCTAAGCGCCCAGCATTACTGGGTAGGAGGAGGATTTGTTGGCTCGGTGTCAGGATAATGTGACCGGGTGAAATATAATGCCAATATGCATGTGATTTTTAAATGAGTGCATTTAGATTTTGAAAAAAAGTATCTAACCTCTTCACAAACAGTAAACGTTATATAGTTTGCCTGACTATGGTGCTCACTGCTGTTTAATATTTATACGGGACGTTATATATGACGTGTAGTTATTGTGGATATCGTAATGGTGTAATACACAAAGAGAATATTCACAGATGATTTATTTCGGCGCAATATGTTTTAAGTGATTATAACTGAATATTTTCATGTGATGTGGCAATCGCCTTCAATATCCCTTCAAATGAGCAACTTCAGTTATGATAACATAACTCTAGCATGTGCCAAATCACCGCGTTTTGCTCAAGACATGCGAATGCGCGTAAAATAGTCCCACAGGAAACATTAATTTTAAACGTTTTAAATACCTTAATAACAATTAATTTATTGTTATTGTTTTTATTTTAAAGACAAACGAAAATATAAGTAATAAACTGCATAGATGTTGCAGACCTACTGGTATAACTGCAGCATGTGTCACAGACAAACTTAGCATGGAGCGGTAACGCTCTACATTCAGTTAGTCTGTGACACATGCTGCAGTTATACCGGAAGGTCTGCAACATATATGCAGTTTATTGCTTAATTAATTATGTCATGTTTTTCGTGATTATAACTGATTGAATCTGTTATGTTTTTAGTGACTATAACTGATTGATTCTGTTAAATTTTAAGATTATACGTATGACAGGAGATGACAGGAAAACTTCTTAACTTAGAGGCAAATGAATACTTAGGATTAAAGTTACATACACACTAACGAAAAGCAAATTTTGCTTGGTTTTTAATTTATTTTCAAAATGGCTATTTCTATTAAGCATGACAAGTTAGTAACTTTTCTTTAAATAAACCTGAATCTCATGTATCTTCACCAAGTTGCCAAATTTAAAAAATAACCAAAATTTATAAATCGGGCGAATTATAAATGACCGACAGGCGTTGATTTTGGACAACATCCACAAATCGTCTTCACTTTGGTATTACTCGGGACAGATAATCAGACAGTGTTGTTGTTTTAGGTTTAGGTTGTCGGCAGAGTTGTTTCGAACAATTTAACCTTCTAACATTATGAAAATGAACAAGTCCTAACTAAGTTTGTATGCACTGCATATAAGTAATGTTTATCGTATTCCTCAAGACAGCTGTTTCTGACAACCCAGTAGTCGCTAGCAAATATACTGCTATATTCAAAACACTGAAGGACCTAGGTAAATCATTCATTGATAAAAAGAGCCTAGATGTAAATCATAAAACACAAGAATTAAGAACTCAAAAAAGGATGAAAAGATGAAATCGTATCACCTTTGGTCCTGGGGTCATACATGACTTGATATACGTAACTGGATCAGTTACAAAAGGAAAAAGAGCCTCTCATCGAACGTTTGTCAGAGAAGTAATAACCCGAGTGCTCAAAATACAAGCTCACAATCTCAATTGGTCAACCAAACATTAATAATATGATATCTAAGTAGTAAATACAAAAAAACAAGACATATTATTAAGCCGTAAGTCTGTGGGTATGGGCAAACAAAATGAAAAATTGGGACGTACACAGAAAAAATAAACCAAATATACATTTATTTATTAAATAAGGAAACATCACGAACTTCAATTCTGCGAGGACTTCGTATTGAAATACAAAATCACAAACTGACACGAACCCCCAATAAATACGATATATACAGGACAAAAAACCAATGTTCTGTGTAAAAGAGCCTTTTCCAGATTTTTTGCCTAGTTTCGAATCAACCGTCATCAACTTACGCTCAAGATAGTTGGGTTATTATAAACTTAGAACAGACAATACCTCGATAAATCAAAGCTACGAAGCCAAGGGGTTTGGGGTTATTATTGCCCAATGTTAATGAAGGACAATAATATAATATCTAAAATGTGCGAGAAAACCATTCTCGGTGTGAGAAGATATGTAAATCATTCATCCGCATACTAACGTGTATAATGGCTACAGGCAGGCTCAGCAATCATCACAGACGTGGGGACATCTAAAGTGTGGTTCTGCATAAGTCTGCATGATTTCTGTACAGGACAATAGTCGAACGATTCACAGAAAGAGTTCATTGTACATGACTGAGCACATAGATTAGCAGTATTTGTCTGAAGCTCTTGTTTCGCAGGTGTACTAAACACTGTTCCTGGGAGTTCTGTATATGTGTCAATGTATTTACCTGTGACAAATGAAAATGAATGAAAAAGATGAGGAACATAAGTCATTTGCATTTGCACTTTAAAACGCGCGCACACACACACACACACACACACACACACACACACACACACCAATATTATGAGTTTGTGTATACGTATGAAGTATACCTTGTACACTCTTGAAAAAACAAGTATACTATAACGCAATGGGTTTTGTCGTTAACTATAACAAATTGTTTGGATTTCCGTTATATTTTATGTGTGAAAATGAGGATACCAACAGAATTCAGTACAATATGTCATGATTATAAATACTTACGTGTAAATAAATCACACGATGAACTTGGATTGGTTATGTTCTGAACATTATCTGGATGAGTTTTACTTAAGGTACATATTCCACTGTTGAAGCAATACTCAAAAGATTCACAATCAAATGTAGCTTCTGTGAGACACGACACGGCACAGTCGTCCACTGCTAAATTGGTTAGCTCCTTGTCATTACGCTCGTTAACAACCACATTCGGATAACGATTAAAATGTCCGACAATACGACCTGTACAGAAATTGATAAGCTTATATCAGTATTCATAAAAATAGCATGAAAATAAAATATATGAACGGGACCTTCCAGAAAATGATTGTCTAATGCCAAAATCGGTCAACCAACGACTGTCGCTCCAGAGCAAATGTACATGCAGCCGCATCATGAACTTAAACTTAAATAGAAAAAAGCAATTAAATTATCTGTAAAAAAAGGAATATGTTCATAGATATACAATATGTATGTGTGAAACAAAAACTAAAATAGAAAAGAGCAAAAAGATTATCTGTAAAAGAGGAATATGTCCATTCAAGGGCAAATAGATATACAATATGTATGTGTGAAACATTAACTTAAATAGAAAAAAGCAATTAAATTATCTGTAAAAAATGAATATGTTCAATTAAGGGCAAATAGATATACAATATGTATGTGGGAAACATTAACTAAAATAGAAAAGAGCAAATAAATTATCTGCTAAAAAGGTATGTGTTTATTCAAGGGCAAATAGATATACAATTTGTATGTATGAAACATTAACTAAACTAGAAAAGAGCAAATGAATTATCTGCAAAAGTGGAATATGTTTATTCAAGGGCAAATAGATATACAATATGTATGTGTGAAACATAGACTAAAATAGAAAAGAGCAAATAAATTATCTGCAAAAGAGGAATATGTTTATTCTTGGGCAAATAGATATACAATTTGTATGTGTGAAACATAAACTAAAATAGAAAAGAGCAAACAAGTTATCTGCAAAAGAGGAATATGTTTGTTCATGGGCAAATAAATATACAATTTCTATGAGTGAAACATAAACTAAAATAGAAAAGAGCAAATAAGTTATCTGCAAAAGAGGAATATGTTTATTCATGGGCAAATAGATAAACAATTTGTATGTATGTTAGGAGCAAATGACTTTTATAAGGAGAATGATTTTGTGCGTAAATAAGCTTGTAACAAATCACCAGAAAAACGGCGTAGGAAGAAGAATTATCAAGAAGCCCATTTTGGAGAAATAATTTACAAGGTTATACTTTAATGCATTATAACAATATTTGTTTTTTTGCTCAACAATAATTGTGTAGATAGTTATACCATATATACAAATAGGATATAAACCACACTGTTAAAGGGAAGTTTGTGGATAAAAAATTAGCTTTAAATTTTACAACTACAAACACCGATTGAAATAGCGTGTACAATGCCATATAAAACATTGAGTTAAAAAAGTCTCCATAATATACATTAGTATTGTGAATGTTGTCTAAAACGCAGTACGTTTAACCTTCTAGTTTAAATATAAAATATATACAATATGCATAAAATGGTTTAACACACCAAAAATGTGTAAACGTTTCTATTGTCGAAATTTTTCCACATATATAGCTTTTAAACAAAGGCGAAACAAGATGATTTGTAACTTGTTGTTTAACTCGTATTTAATTATTGAACACATTATATATTATATTGAAATAAAACAAACTTCATGATAAGCATAACCATCATGTTTTGGTAGAAACATAGGTATTGTCTTTTAGCAGAAATGTTCAAAATGCAATTTACGAGGACATTAATGGATCTGATCAGTTCCTCCTTTGCTCACTATCTGTATCCTTGATGTTTTATAATGGTTCCTGCTTTTGCCTACCACGGGGAGCTATATTATCTATAGATAAAGATCTATTGAGTAATAAAATAGTTTTAAAACAATATGGCAAGGCTTCACTGTTCTTTAATTTAAAATATATTATCATGTACACCTAAGACAGTTTTGGAACTAATATAGAAATGATCTGTTTGATATTCAGAGCTTTTACTACTTTTAAAAAAGTAACATTTCTCTAAAGTACGATGAACATGACTTAACGCAGTGTTTTGTGTATAACATAATTATGATCTATGCTATGTAGGAATAAAGAGTAGAATTGAAAAAAATTACATACAATCACTGTCTAAATTTATTGCAGTGCCCTTTATGACACACATGGTTATCCGTGTTAATTTCAAAAGAAAGGAAAACAAACATCAAAGGAAAAAGGCGAAACTCAATTTGTATGGAGACAATAAAGTATGATACTTTTAAACTCCAATCTCTACTTTAGTAGACAGATAATAAAAGAACACTAACGAAAAAATTTGTTGAAAGTAGCTACACTCAATAATTTTACAATTTCATCTTTGTGGTAGAAATGACCTAGCATGATGCCTACATAAAATAACTTTGATATATCATTTTATTATTAGCCATAGCGTAACATGGGACAATCGGTTTCATTCCTGACATAACAGGTCATAACATACATAAGATATAACTACAATTAACAAAAAGAGCAATGATAACAAAATACGATAAAATAAATTGAAAAAAAAGAATTATTTCAAAAGTAAAAGCGTAAGTCGAGGAAGTCTTGTTTGATAAAGAGAGGCCACTTGAAATTCGTAGATCATGCGGTTCTTACCAAAAACGGGGTTTCCACCTGGCTTTAGAATATCATCTCTTATTCTACTTGCAGTATAAATTCTTGTCTGAAATATAGATGTACTAAATTTTAAAGAAAATCTTCAAATAAAAAACAAAAAATAATAAATAAAAATGAAACAGTTAATCGAAAAACCAAGTCGATATTCTAAGGCCGTAAGTCCTTAGACATTGACAAACAATAAGAAAGCGTTGGACGCACACAGAAAAATGAACCAAACATACATTTATTAACTAAAAATGGAAACATCACGAACCTCTATTACAAAACTAGAAGCGAAACCAGGTGCTCGCGAAATGGTTAGCGTTTTCTGCTACACATGTGTCACCCACCGTGATGCCTCATTTGTCAAGTATGCAACATAGTCATCATTATTGAAAAATTAATATGTATCCTCATGTGTTTTTGAATTTGTAATCTGATTTAATACATGTGATTTACATGTACATTCTAATTCTATTGAACGGGCAACACTCCTCATAGATCAAAGTAGTTACACACGAAAATACATCACAACAATAAACAAAAACGACTGCCAACTTGGAATGACTCTTGATCATTGTGGGAAAATTCGTCTGGCAATAAACGCTCACTCTTTGAGGACAACTGCTTTCGCTTCTAGTTTGTGGCGTCAGGGTGCCTCTTTTTAAAATCTATATTTTATCTATCTTTTGTTTAGTCAGCGCGTGTTCCCGTCTTCCTTTGGACATGCCAATGATTTAGTTTCCTTTTTTCTAATAGAAGTTCGTGATGTTTCTTTTTTTTTTTGTAAATAAATGTATATTTGGTTCTTTTGTCTGTGTGCGTCCCACGTTTGTTGACCATGTCCATGAACTTACGGCTTTTGTATATCATCTTGGTTTTCGTATTTATTACTTTACGACTATTAAATCGCGTCTTGCTTTTCGTACGTGTGACTTAAGAATGTTCATCCTACCAGATAAACTATGTTTATAAACCTGTTAAGGTTATCATGACTATCCGTCCCACTTAAACTCGAAAAAGTTACATTTTTAAATTGCAGTTTCTTAGCATTAATAAAAACAAGTCTTATCGCAAACATACTGATATGGGCTGAGTATACCTTAACTATTAAGTTAATATATATTAAAGCAACCTATAGAAAGTAGTAAATACGAAACATTAAAACTATTCAAAAGCCGTGAGACCATGGATATTGGAAAATACAAGGAAAACACGTGACGCACACAGAAAAAGGAACACAATACAATTATAACTATACACGAAACCTCATGTATTTCTATTAGAAACTAGAAGCGAAGCCAAGTGTCCAGCCCTAACTTTTGGTTCAACCTGCGATTCAATCATGTGCATATTCGCCTATGTAATGTATTTTCTTTCTACAATCGTGTGCTATTGATAACGTTTTATGCTGATCTGTTCCGTCTGATTTTCTTGTTTTATCATCTAATCCCTTTTTTCACAATATCTAATTCTCAAATCAAATGTGATGCTGATAAATACATAAGGTTTACAAATGTAATGAGCAATTGTCTTAACATAGACAAATAATATAGGATTAGTATATATTTGCTTTATATGGTATTAATAGTACTTGTTTTCTTTTTTAAATTGACGTTAAAGATATATGAGAAACATAGTTACACAAATATATCTATAATAAAGGAAGAAGCACCTAAACACATTTTCTTTGAGATGGTCATAATACAGACAACTCAACACACAACGTGTTGATATACATGTTAATTGCGATAAATTAACATATCGTATTCTTGAAATATATAAGTAATACACTTATTGACTGCGTATACTTACCTTAGTATCTGACATTGGAATAGTAATTTTAAAATTTCCCTGATATATCACGTTTTTCAAATTATAATATGCAGTGTGTATGTCCGTGCTTACAGTATGTGCATCTACGGTTTCTAAAAGAGATAATGAAAACATTTAAAAAAAAAAAACATGACCTTGGGAGATTTCAAACATTAATTTGACTTTGCTCTCAATTTATATAAATTCTTCTAAAATTTCTGAACTTAACGTTACAAAGTCATAATTGTTATGAAGTAGTATATATGAGCAGCTCTAAGTTTAACTTTCTCTAAAAAGAACTTTCATAATAAAAACCAATAATCAAGTGAACAAATAAAATAACTACAAAGTGTTAGGATGTACACGTGAGCCTATATCATGTTTTACGCAACAGTAAGTGTAAGAACGACAACTTGTATATGACGCTTTCCAGACTATTGGACACTTACTTGAATACTGATTACACTTTGTTTGGTTTGACACAACAGGTCCAGACTACTAGACACTTACTTGAATACTGATTACACTTTGTTTGGTTGGACACCACAGGTCCAGACTACTAGACACTTACTTGAATACTGATTACACTTTGTTTGGTTTGACACAACAGGTCCAGACTACTGGATACTTACTTGAATAATGATTACACTTCGTTTGGTTGGACACAACAGGTCCAGACTACTGGACACTTACTTGAATAATGATTACACTTCGTTTGGTTGGACACCACAGGTCCAGACTACTGGATACTTACTTGAATAATGATTACACTTCGTTTGGTTGAACACCACAGGTCCAGACTACTGGACACTTACTTGAATAATGATTACACTTCGTTTGGTTTGACACAACAGGTCCAGACTACTGGACACTTACTTGAATAATGATTACACTTCGTTTGGTTGGACACCACAGGTCCTGATTGCATGTGTTGTGAGCTGACATAGCAATCTTTAGTAGCTGGACAATAGTCGAAACTGTTACATCGTATACTGCTGATGGATAGACACATGTTGGCACAAGCTGCGATACTTTGAACATTCTGTACATGTCCGTCATCTCTATGAGGGGAGTAGGTTCCAATTATTTGTGTGAAATAATCTATTTGATACAACAAATCAAATCTTAGACATCTTCATAAAAATAACTAATTCATTTCCGAAAAAAACATAAAACAACCCATTATTCCAAGTGTAAAAACCGTGCATTGTGGTAATGCGGTAACGAATGCATCATTTGTCTCTCTTCTCTAATAAAGCGTTTTTCTGATTTTGATGTTTGTGTTATCTTTTAACCTAAGAAACATGCGATAATAAAATGTGCCTGCACTGTCAATTAATTGTATAAAGATTACATGAGAAAAAAAAATTTAGAAGCATTTGATATGCATACACACTTTAGGGATATTAATGTCAGTGTTAGCGAAAGAAACGATGAAGTAGTTGTTTTTTGAATAAAAAAAATTCTTTTTACAGTTGACATTCCATATTCTATTGTGCCGGCGATTTTTGAAAACTAACCAATACATCGATATACATGTATGTAGTGACAAACCAATAGATGCAATCAATCATAACTGATTGACTATAAAACAGAGCATATAAACATTCTAACATCAATGCCAATAAGGTACACCTATAATTCGCTTGTTCCTTCACCATTGACACTATAGGAGGTTGTCTGTATTCTCTTTTTACATTTACCCTTGCGATTACACATACAATTTCTTTTAATTAGGGTAAGGTCTACCGTATTGAAAATGTCTTCCTTAGAATTGCAATTATTGATATAAAAATTTAAAGTTTCCTTCTGGGTGACCATTCTTAATCGTTTAACATCAATACCTTTTTGTGGTGTTTTGTGACTTCATTTAATTTTTTTTTTAATTCAATCGCAATTCTGCTTCTTTGCTATGAAATTACCTAATACTGGGTCCCTGCTTATAAGTGTTGCTGTAAGATACACATTACTGTCGTCATAATCAACTCTTGTATCCTGAACTCGTATTACATTCACCATTGCACCTTGAGATATCAATTCCACTCCGTCATTAAGAAACACGTTCTCGTATATCTTTAGGTATGGAAAATATTGTCCTTAAAATGCGAAAAATTGATAAGTACGTTTATCGCACAAGGTATAAGTTATAAGAACACAAACGCGCATCTTTATGATAAATAGCACAAATGAAATCAGTGGATACCAAGTTGTTTATATTGTTGATTAATACAATAAATATACATCATGTATAAACTTAAAGCAATATTAATGGAGACATTAGGGATACATGAATCCTGAGTGGACATGTCTTGGAGCCGTCCGTCATATTCTGCTAGGTGAAAAATCGAATAATTTCTGTGAAATGTTCATAAGGTTTTAACAATGTACCAAAACGAGTCCAATAAATTGACAGTATTATTTTTATTTAAAGGTAACACAAATACAGTTTTGAAACTGCAAAACAACTCCAACCTTGTGTTCTGAAATTGACGATCTAGGTACATGATCGTATTAATATAACAACTTAACAAAGAATGTGAGAGTACAACAGCGCGATGCAAGTAATTCTTTATTTGATCCTATTTCTTCTTGTTTTTTATGTAGCTAAAAAACTTAACATACAAGATCACAAGAACTTCGGTGACATAAACATTAGTTATCAAAACAAATTATCTTTAGGAGAATAATGTATCATATTCTGCTTACACCGTGAATTTTACCGTTTTAGGAACTATATTGTGCACCTTACCTGGAAATGTAATTTGAAAATGATGCTGTTCTTGCTCTGTAAAACATCTCTTTATATTGAAAAGTGAAAGGTCTGGATGTCGTTCCTCAAAATCAAAATAATTATACACCAGAAACAATTTTGTCTAAAACAGATGCAAGAAAGAACCCAGATATTAGTCACGATTTATAATCACATTTATTATTTTTTGTAAAAGGCTACCGGAGAAAAATAGCTTTAAAAGTATAAATCAAATCGATATCAATTAATATTAAGTAAATATTATAATCATACTAACGATTTATAACAAATGTACATATATTACCTGAATTACAGTTATTTCAACTTTTACAGGTTGACGAAATGTTGACTGTCCCTCGTTTTCACCAACCTGTGACCATCCTGACTGAAAGAATAATTCGATAATCAACATTGCGAATAAAATGAAAAATACATGCACTAATATAAATGCGCATTACGCAATCTACCATGTTAATCCAGATTTAATAAAATATGAACAGTTTTTAAGTAAATAATCCAATAAAATCATTACTATTTGAAACATTTACCTGGTTATATTGTGAAGAGGTAGGATAGTATGCAATTAAGGAAGGATGAAACCTAAAATAGAGGAACTGTCAGCCAAGGAAAACCAAGAAACACCCACCAAGTTATAACAACACATATAGCGACACTTATCATACAGAGTCTTATATAAGGATATAAGATGTATGACCCATGTTATCACAAATCGAAACTCAACGTGGATCAATTAACGTCACTGCAATTTTACACATCTGAAATATACTTAATAAAACTTTGGAATATTCACTATAATTCGCATACATTTTGATATATAGAAAAACATTCCATATCATATCGTTGTTTCTATACAGTTATATCTTTACCTCCAAGAAAAAGTATCTCAGCAGTGCAGAATTGGTTCCAATTAATCCAGGGATATAAAAATCAGGAATGAGAGCCTCATAGACATCACACAACATGTTTCTCACCGTTTTCTAAAATGAAAGTCACGTGACGAGTGTATTTATATATGTACATTAACGTATTAGGTGAGTTCCTTATTTTGATTGCTTAAATTAACTGTAAAGAAAAATTATACTGTTCGAAACGTCAACAGCATTCCTTATCCCGTTGAATGTGACAGACAAAAAGATACAAGGACAACCTTCTATGTTTACTGAAGGTACACGTAGATGATATGTAATTTGTATACCAGCCATCTTTGAAAAAGTAAGGCAAATCGCTCAATTTGGCAATGAAAATAACAATTGTAATATGTCAAGTACAACGTAGCAATTTATATTAGAAGCACCGACGTTATACGATGGTCGTCATCGTTATAATCTAACTAACCGTTTCTCTAGAACTGCGGTGCATCCCTCGCTTTGTGATACCATTTCGCAGCCTGTCGATTTCTCATATTCAAAGCACTACATTTTTTGGTAATTCTTATTTTCACTTTTCAAACATTGTATAAATCGGCAGAAGTTAAAATATAAAAAACTCGCGTGGAGTTACAGAGCTAAATATCTTCCCGTAAGGAAGTAAATGAACATTTCATTCGTGTGACCTTCTCACTTAGATTTCACAATTTTTCCGCGGTACCATGGTGCGTTAGAAATCAGCAAATTTTAGAAGCACATTGAATTTGTTTAGTCCGAAGAACCAGATATTTGGCAATGCTTAAAAGTATACACTTTGTCCGCTAAGGGTAATATTACCTGACCTATTGGACGATATTGCTTTGAAATGTGGAACAACTGAAGAGGG
>JAUMGZ010190698.1:0-24178 GCA_032359645.1 Pododesmus macrochisma
GTTTAGATTGTCATTTGTAGAAGTGTTTAACAAAATCATAATAAAACCAATACGTTATCCATAAGTAATTCACAAAATAAATACCCAGTGTTGCCCGTCAATATGTCCTAATGCTTTTGAAATGTCCATTTAAACTTTCTATTGAGAGGCCTAAATAAAGATTTTTTTGACTACACGTGAACACGAATAAAGGAGGCGAGTACATTCATGTGTATAAGTAAGTCGTGCGTGATTCTCGGCAAATACTTACATGTATAATTAATGAGGCCGATGTAAACAGACGACCAAAAAACAATCTACTATATTTTGTTAATTAAGATATTTAGAGAATCGGAAATGGTGTGGTAGTACATTTTAACACCATACCTACTGAATCACATCAAGTCTGCATTTTTTCAGATACCAAATTTTGACACGTAACTCTTGCATCCTATGCGTTTAAATATTCCTGTTTTGACTATGCGCATATATACGGTAAAATTTTGCATTATTGTTTTGGTTGTGTTTTTGTACATCATAACCATTGTGATTTTTATCCCTTCCCACCTTTGGCTCTGCTGTAGCTTCGATCAACTGAAGTCTTGTCTATTCTAAATTAATTTTCTCTATATTTTCAATTAATGATCCGGGTTTGGAACGTGGGTGTATCACACAGAGTATTGGCTCTTTCCTCATATAAATATCATAGTTATTGGAGGCATGTTTCAGATTGCATTTTTATAACATAAGAAAACAGTTGGAAGTTTTGTCCAAATTTCCCCTCTAAGTGGTGCCCCCTTGGGTAAGCCCCTCCATTTGAACAAATTTAAACCCCCTTGCCCTGAGGATACTTCTTACTAAGTTTGAACGAAATTGGTCCAGTAGTTTTGGGCAAAGAAGATTAAAATGTGAAAAGTTTACATATTTGCTATAGTGTTGAACTTTGACCAAAAACCGCATAGACCAATTTCGACCCCAGGGTCACACCATGAACAAGTTTGGTTCTCCATGCCCTAAAGTTACTACATACAAAATTATTAGCTCTAGAAATTTCAGATTTTAGAAATTGTGTCAAATTTTCCACCTTTTGGTGCCTTAGTCGCCAACCCCTTCATTTTAACACATCTAAATCCCCTTTCCCTAGGGATACCTCCTACCAAGTTTGGATGAAATTGGTCAAGTAGTTTTGAAGAAGTTGAAAAAGTAAACAATTTTTGACAGACGAACAGGATTCATATTGGTCTAGATGGACTAAAATGATAATAAGTTGGTCATATTTTCAATCTTGCTATAATATACATGAGTAAATGGACACAGAATATCAGCAAGATCTAGGAACTTTGGTCTTCATCAACCCAACTTTTCCTGGACTCTTTTTTCAGATTTATATTTTTGCAACATTTGTAAGCGCACTGAAAGGCTTTGGTTATGTTTTCGCAAAAGTCTATATTTATAATCTCCATTTGGTTCAAATATCTTAAAGCCGTCTTCTCCCAGAATTTCCCTTGTTGCAATATTCCTTTGCAGAAGTTTACTATAAACCTCTATTCCACCATCTATAAGATCTAGACCTAACTGTGCTGCATTGTAATCTGCTATGAAATCACGCCTTACATGGTAAAAATCCAACGCCTTAACATAACCCAGAAAGGCAACTCCAAAACATAAGCTGAATAAAGACTTCAGCAAGTGTACTCTCTTATCAAAATATCCTTTTCGAGTCATTTTTTTGGGAAACTGAGTAAGAACTAATCCCACAGCAAATCCAGAAGCTCTAAAAAATGAGTCTACGTGTACATGCCATGTGTCAAGATACCCACATTCTCTAGCGATGCAAAAACGTTTAGCATTATCACTTAGAATGAAACTATTCAAGATGCTTTGACCTGCTTCAGAATTCCAATCAATTGACACCGGTGAATTAACACAACTTAAATTGTCATAACTAAAACGTGGTTTTAGTGCAGAAGTGGGATGTCCTTGTAAAAATGAGGACACTCTTGAAGACACAACGTGAGGTAACCATGAATATTGGTATCCTGTCATGCATTGCCTCTGCGGATCTTTATCTAGTGCAATTGATTCAGTGTTGATGTCAGAAGTGTCTTTACAACGGGTAAAATAAGGCACCATTATAAACTGCCCATTATTGATCTGTGTGCAGCCAAGGTGACAGAAGTCCACACCATTAGATACGAAACAGCTTCCAGAAACAAAAGGCATCGACAACCAATCAATTTTCTTTTTATCCCAGAATTTGTCTTCATATCTTTTTATCATCTGCATAGAAAGAAATAAAAAAAATCTAGAAAATTTAAGAGAAACTATTAAAACAACAAGAGGCCCATGGGCCTTATAAACGTCCATCTGGTTGAACAAGCCTATAAATTAATGCATTTTGATTGGTCATGAAGCCCTTTATCTTATTGGAACATTATATGCACTGTATCATATTTTTTGAAGATGACATTGTAAAATAGCAAGGTCACAGTGTACTGTTTTTAAGAAAATTGGTATTTTACTCTTCTAGATTGTTTGTGACCTTGACCTTTGACCCCATTTATTTGCAACTTTGCCAAAATACTCATTGACCTTGAGACTTGGTCAAAATGTTCCTTGCATAATTTCAAACAACTTTCTAATTTATATGTCTATACAAAAAGTTCACTGTCCTGGAAAAATTGGCAGTATATCCATATTTTCACCATCACCTGTTAAGTGAAGCACCCCCTGGTGGTCTATTATGAACATATTTCGTTTTCGTTCACAATCTTTGTTAACATTGTCCTAAGGATTATGCATACTAAATATGAAAGCAACTGGACCAGCGGTTTCTGAGAAGAAGATTTTTAAAGATGTACCCAATTTTACCCCTTTTTGCCTCCTCATGGGGCTCCTATAGGGCCAAGCCCCTTTTTCTTCGCAAACTTAAAGCGGCTACCCAAGGGGATGCTTCCTACTAAGTTTGGATGAAATGGGTTCAGTGGTTTTGACTGACGACGGATGGACGACAGACGGGATTTGTATGGGAAAAGTCCACTTTGGACCTGAATTAAGTATCCAACACTCCACCATGCCAAGATGTATACATGTATGTACATAAGCCTCAAAATCCTAAGTCAAAATTTGTAAGAGTTACGTTATGGTCCATAAAAAGAAATAAAAACAAGAGGCCCCTTGGGCCTTAACATCAACCTGGATATATTAACAATGCAAAAATATCTAGATTTATGGGTGATTATTTAAACAAGAGGCCCATTGGGCCTTAATGTTGACCTGGATTAAATGGGCCTATATGTAAATTTATGGCATTTAAAATCTTTTGTCCATAGGGTTATGCCTTGAAAAAAGTTGGTTCTCAATGCCCCCAAGTTACTTAAAACCAAAGCATTAAGCAGTAGACCTTCTAGTTTATAAGAAGTATTTGAAATTTTATCAAATATTCCCCATTTTGGCCCTTAAGTGACCCTTACTGGGTACTGGGCCATGTCATTTGAACAAATCTGAACCCCCTTCCCCTAAGGATGACATCTACCAAAATTCAATGAAATTGGTCCAGTAGTGTTGGACAAGTAGTTGAAAATGTGAAAAAGTATCATATTTGGAATATATACCGGTATATAGTGTTGAACTTTGACCTCAAAATGTGTGGGCCAAGCCCCATCATTTGAGCAAATCTGAACCCCCTTCACAAAGGGATGACATCTTCCAATTTGGATAAAATTGGTCCCAGTAATATTGGACAAGAAGTCAAAAATGTGAAAAGTTAACATATTTACTATAGTGTTGAACTTTGACCCAAAAACGTGTAACCAATTTTTGACCCCAGGGTCAAGCCTTGAACAAGCTTGGTTCTTCATGCCCTAAAGTTGCTACATACCAAAACATTAAGCTCGAGGCCTTCTAGTTTATTAGAACAAGATTTTGAAGTTTTGTCAAATTTTCCCCGATTTTAACATATATGCTGTAAATATGGTGTTGAATTTTGACCCCAAAACGTGCAACCTTCTTTTAACCCCAAGGTCACGCCTTGAACAACCTTGATTTTCCATACCCAAACGTTACTAAATACCAAAACATTAAGCTCTAGGCCATCTAGTTTATCAGAAGAAGATTTTTGAAGTTATGTTAAATTTTCCCCAAAAAGGCACCCCCTGGGAGCTAAACCTAATCATCTTAATAAATCTGAACCCCCTTCCCTTAGGGATGCCTTCTACCAGGTTTGGATGAAATTGGTTCAGTAGTTTTGGACTAGAAGTCAAAAATGTGAAAAGTTAACCCATTTTTGACCCTAGGGTCATGCTTTGAACAAACTTTAAGTTCTCCATGCTCTAAAGTTACTACATATATACCAAAGCATTAAGCTTTAGGCCTTTTAGTTAATTAGAAGATTTTTTAAAATTGTGTCAAATGTCCCCCCTTTTGCCCTCTAGTGGCACCCCCTGGGGGCCAAGACCCTTCATTTGAACAAATCTGAATCCCCTTTCCCTAAGGATACTTCCTACTAAGTTTGGATGAAATTGGTCCAGTGGTTTGGGAGAAGGAGTGGAAAATGTGAAATGTTAACAATGAGTGGCAACAGACAGGATTTGTATGGGAAAATGTCCACCTTTGACCTTCAGTCCAGATGGACTAAAAATGTCTCATTTAATAAGAGGCCATGACTGCAATATTAGATTAAATGGTCCATAAAAAAGAAGCAAGGGTAGACATACTGGATGCAGTTCACCTTTGCCAGACACAAATCTTAAAAGAAGTCCAGCAATTCTGAAAGTTGTAAAAAATAAATTGACAAACAGTTTTTTGCAAAAAGTCAAGCAAGTCTCAGCCAAGCAGAAGCCACAGCAGCCATATTGGATTGAGTTTAGAACTTTGGACACAAATCTGAAAGAGTTTTATGCAAGGAAAATCTACATCCAGTTTCGTTAAAATCTGACAGAAGGTTCTTGACAAGAAGTCAAAAATGTCTTAGCCAATCAGGAACCACAGTCATATTGAATGGAGTTTGGCAACATTGGACACAAATATAAAAGAGGACTATGCAAGGCACATGTATATTAATTTAAATGAAAGTATTGTCAATGGCAGTAGTAGAGGAACTGGGCATTTTAGCGCACATCAGGTCATTATAGGGCAGTTGGAACCCCCTGCCACCCAGCTTCGGGGGTACCGATCAATTGATGGTGATACTGTGTAGTAAGTGATTGCATCACTTTTAGGAATATTACAGCAGTTAAGTCAAGTTTATTCCTGTACGTACTTTTAATGTGCATGTATTTGTAAATGCCTTAACTTTTACAAATTAAGAAGAGAAGCGCATCAGGTATGGCCACCATTTTGAAATTATGAAGACTTTTGGCACATGACTGTACTGTGATGATGGTAAACAAATTTTAAAGTGAAAAAGAATGCAGAAATTTCAGTCAGACCACTGACACGGCTATTGGTACATGTACTTTGTGGAACAGAACAGAACGAAACAGATAATGCTCAATTGATTGTTAATAAATGTAATAAATTAGACTGTTTCCCATATTGTGCCTCATATCTGTCTCGTTCTGTTCCCCAAAGTATCAATAGTCTTTGACACCACCATTAACAAATACCTCTGACACCATCCTCTTTGTTGATTCATCTATATGTTCCTCATAGTCTGGATCATGTACATGACACACTGACAGCTTCTTTTTCATACCATTATACATCCAATTACTGCCTGTGCAGACATCTGTGGCATAAGCAAATGCAGCGCAAGAAGCTCCAAATCGAAGATACGATGCCATCTACAAAAAGTGAAAGTCACAGTGTATAACTATAAGTAATAGACATATCACATATGTCGAGCCATCATCTTGAATTGCATGGCTCATGAAATATATTCATGTCAAAGATTAATTAATCTGAGCAAAATAAAACTTACGAGAATGAGAAACAGTCATTGAAACATTATTGTTATCATAAAACAACCATATTATACAGTTACTACACTGTTTATACCAAGCATTAAGCTCTAGCATGACCATGTCTGTTCTGTGTTTGATTTGGTTGGCAATGAGAAAACCTATATCTGCCTGCAGTTGCCGTTTTTAATGTTTTCCTGAATGTTATCTTAAGTTTCTACACTGAATTTGTTGACAGTTATTAATGACTTTGTATATGTGGGAGTTCATAAAAAGCTATAACTTTGTACTATTTTTAATCATTTAACGAACAAGAGTGTGTAAATATGTGTATACACTACAGGCAAATATATTTATTTATGTAAATTTGTATCCCTAGGATTTGCAAATCATCTTTGTTTAAGGGAGACAGACTTACACAAGTCAAGTGCTTGTTCACTTGCTTCCGAATGCCTTTATTTTTGTAGAATGTAAATTATTCATGCAAGTTGAAAAAAATACAAGAGCTGTTGGAGAACAGCATAGCTCGCCTATTAAAAGCATTTTTTAAATGAGTGTGAATCATAATGGGGCCATGGATCAGAAAAAAATGACATGTAGTTGTTGTCACAGTGTAGTTATACATGTACATCTGAGTACCAAATTTAGACAAAATCAGGCAATATCTAAATTTTGACATATCAAAGGCCTTGGACGAAGGCGAAGGCGAAGCTAAAAGTACGTAAACTAAATCATCTTCGTTTTTTCTATTTGCTCAAATTTAATTCTGTAATATTATGTGTATAAAAGTATATATCATTTGTGTCTTACATTTAACTGTATATTTGATTTTTGACCTGCAGTTGCTTTGTGTGCATCTTTATCAATGTTTATTAAACTACATTTGTAATTACTTAATTATCATTGATAACTATGTTTTGTTAGGTTAACCAATTGCAAGGATCTTATAGAACACACAAATTCTGAAGGGAATATGCTATGGTAATTAAGTCTACTAATATAGTTCAGGGGAGACAAATACTTCATCTTCCTTTTTCCTTTTCTTTACCAAAGAGATTCTTACTATACAGTAGTGCATCTTAGACATCACAGGGAATTTTGTTAATGATTGGAAAGGTTATCTTCTGCCCAGGGCTCTAGGTAAGACAAAAGAATAGCCTTGTGATAGTTTAAGTCTCACTTTCGTCAATTCTGGACTTGATCGGAGTTGTCCTTGATATTAGTCTGTGTTGTCTTTTAGTCTCACTTTCGTCAATTCTGGACACGATCGGAGTTGTCCTTGATATTAGTCTGTGTTGTCTTTTAATCTCACTTTCGTCAATTCTGGACACGATCGGAGTTGTCCTTGATAATAGTTTGTGTTGTCTTTGAGTCTCACTTTCGTCAATTCTGGACATGATCCGAGTTGTCCTTGATATGAGTTTGTGTTGTCTTTGATCAGAGTTGTCCTGATTCTATTGTAGAAGTTCTAATGTTAATTGCTGTCACATACTATCAAGAATAAAAGTTCATTTTTTTCAAGTTCTAATTTTCAAAAGAGTGCTGGAATTTTCAAAATTAAAGGCCCAGTACAATTTTTTGAACAGGGAAAGTGAAAGAAAATTATTATTTGAGGTGGATATAAAGCGAAATAGCACTGACCTAGATTGCATTATTAAGATATTGACAGTAAAGAAATATATTAATCTTCTATATCACATTTAGATTACATATATATCACAAATTCTGTTATTTAAAGGGGGAATGGTTTGGTAAATCTAGCCGTTTCAATTTTTAGTTTATGCTGACTAATTCAAAATGTTGCGATACATTATCTGTTCTGAAAATCCTTGATCAGACTTATAAATTTTCCACAACCAAACCTAGATCTTAATTTCAGGTAGATCTAGATCTATGTCCTCAAATTTCCATCCTCATTTATCAGTTTATTTCTCATTTTATAACCATAAATTGATAAATAACTGTTTGAGATTTGTATTACCAGTAATTATCTTTTTTCATAGTATAAATTAAAGTAGACTTTTTTATTCTTTTAATATTGCACCTTGGATTTGTGAGATATAAATCTCACTTTTAACTACTGTCACCAGAATTGTCCCTTTGTCTTATTATTCGCCCGCATGAGCTGGAGAATATATTTGTAATTTATTTGAGATATGCACATGGATATGGGGAGCAGTTTGCATTTTACATCCTGAGTTTGAAGAGGTTGTAAAATTGTTTTACCCCAAGTTACAGCAGTTTTGCTTTGTAAAACAATGTAACATATTACTGTTGTTAATACAATGTGTCTGAATCGAGGAAATTGATTTCCTTCACTATGAATTAACATAAGTGTAAAAAGAGGGTCACAAACAGTACTCCGTAGGATAAAAAAAGGTCCAGAAACGGTAAATTTTTGTCCGGAATTGCGCAGTACAGCTATCGTGCATATATGGCTTCGCCCTCGGGAATTATGACTGCTTTGGTTCAATCAATTTTCAAACCGCCCTATTCACAGGTCCACAAACTGCATTTATAAATTATTTTTATACCGAACAATACGTTTTTAACACTGTACGCGTAATGCTATACCAGGTTGATAAAAGATTATCCTATCCTAGTTGTGCAAATGTCAATGGCCTCCGTAACCCATCGGTAGCGCTATACTCTTTTGTTAATTTTTTTTTTTAAATAAATAGAATGTTTGCGATAAGTCATATTGAAAAAAAAATATATAAATTGTGACTATAATATACAAATTTGATTACAATTTTTCATTCTTACTGCTATGTTCGAGAAATTTGTGCAGTTTATTTCTATATTTTCGTAGTTATAACATTGTTTAGTTATTTCACTGGTTATGATTATGTAAAGACGCATTTTGAGCATAAAACATAACCTTCAGCCATTGAGAACCAAAGGTGGTAAAACAAAAAATATGATACTGGTTTTGAAGGTCGGTGTTTACTGTTGCATACATTTGTATAACTATATACCTTTGTATCAACTTTTCAACAATATTTGAGAATTCAGTGGGAACGATTCAAGGTGAACGTAAATTCGTGTTTGTTCAAAAATAAGGCTGGGGCTCCACGTGCACAATCAAGAAGGGGAAAATTGGCAAAATTTATTATATTTAACTTAACCAACTTTTGAAGTGACTTTAATGTTCGCAAAAGTGCTAATTTTGGTCATAGAAAACAATGTTTTCAAAGTCTGGCCCTGAGATACAAAAGTTTCAAGCATCAATATTTTCTTAAATAAATCAGAGGCATCTATGCCTCTGAATTAGTAAACCCTATTTTCCCCGGCGAATTTGATGCTTTGCATCAATGTTTTCTTGTTCTGTACTAGATTCGTCTTATTTTGACCAACAACACCAAGGTCAAAATAAAGGGGGCGTGATCAGAAAATTCAGTAAAATTACAAACAATATATTTATTTGCAAATGTGAATAAATGCAGGGGCAATGTATAACATATCAACGACATTTATACCCTTACATCAATAAAAGTGTTTTCATTTGAAAAACCTTTTAAATTTCTAACATTCATAATTCTCAATCTAGACGCTTTGCATATGTGTAGCAAGCGTGACCCAAATTCATTTGAACCGGGTCAAGAGGACCACGTGCCTCTCTTGTTATGTAGATTTATGATAATTCATTATGCATGTCTTTTTAATTTTCTGTCGCGGTATTTCTTACAATAACAATACAAGCTAATTGATACCCGCTGCAACAAAATATGCCAAAAAGTGCCTGTTTTTAACATTTGAAATTAGAATAAACAACAGCGGTGTCTGCAGTAATTCATAAAAGTTAGTTACGGGGAAGCAGACCAATCGTTAATTTGTAAAATTGTTATTTTTAAAGGAAACGTTGTCAACATGTTTAGTTGAAAGCGGAATTCCGGCGAATATGCACGGTTTCCTATTGTGGATACACAGTTTTCACAACTGTCTCCGGTAGGATACATCAATATTATCAACGTCTAAAGCAACAACACGTGCTGTAAAATATTCCTATTTTTACAAACAAAGCTTGTATAATGTTGAGCTGATTAGTTTGTCGCTGTTTAAGGTTATAACGTCGTTTCGGGACAAATTGCTTAAATTCACAAGTTTTCATCAAAGTTTAACCATCAAAGTTATCTTAATGTATTGTTTGCCGTCTGCTATCGCCTTGATGGACTGGGCGACTTCCGAACGATCTGTTGACTCTATGAGGTATTAGAAGATAAAACGCAGAGGACAACGGAAAGACCACACCTATACGTTACACGTTCACCTGGAGTCATGCGGGGTACGGCAAATGTGACTTCATGGCGATACAAAGAGCTGAACTTACGAAAATATTTGTAAAAATTGTGACAACCTTTGATGAAAACTTTGCAGACAAAATTACACGCTGCGCTCGTTAAAACTTATCTTAAAATGGAGGCACGCTAACCATGGTTCAGATTTGAAATATACTTTTTTCTTATAAGGTAAGTTTTTTTACTTTTATGTATAAACTATAGTTGATAAACAAAAAAACAATACATGCATATGGATCCCATTTCATTAAGTTGATCATATGCATTAAAAGAGAACACGGTCCTTTTCCTAGTTCCGATTTAAATTGCGGAACATTGCTAGTTCTGAATAATCATTTGTCCCGTATGTAGACATATCAGAGACATTTTAAAACTATCATTATAAAATATGTTACATTTTAACTCTAAAATTGAATGTCAACAGAAGGTGTCTAAGTCGTTTTAAATCAAAAATAAGGAATACTTGAAACTTGAAATGGCAATTCGAAACTAAGAAAATGGCTATGACAAATGTTGTATGATGTATATTTTTACGGTCAACTTTTTCTTTAACTGTGTGACATGTTTTATCGAATGAGGTGAACCTTTTTAAACTCGGATTGGATGATATATGTTTACTACTTTTGCTTTATAATATTTACAGACTTATATAATATCATATGGATGTACTATTTTGTTACATGTGTGATGTTAATTTGTAGTTATTCTTTAGTGTTGTTACATGAATGATGTTATTTTGTAGTTATTCTTTAGTGTTGTTACACGTATGATGTTAATTTGTAGTTATTCTTTAGTGTTGTTACGTGCATGATGTTATTTTGTAGTTATTCTTTAGTGTTGTTACGTGCATGATGTTATTTTTTAGTGATTATTTAGTGTTGGTGCGTGCATGATGTTATTTTGTAGTTATTCTTTAGTGTTGTTACATGCATGATGTTATTTTGTAGTTATTCTTTAGTGTTGTTACGTGCCTGATGTTATTTTGTAGTTATTCTTTAGTGTTATTACAGCAATGATGTGATTTTGTAGTTATTCTTTAGTGTTGTTACATGCATGATGTGATTTTGTAGTTATTTTTTAGTGTTGTTACATGCATGATGTTATTTTGTAGTTATTCTTTATTGTTGTTACGTGCATGATGTTATTTTGTAGTTATTCTTTAGTGTTATTACATTAATGATGTGATTTTGTAGTTATTCTTTAGTGTTGTTACATGCATGATGTATTTTTGTAGTTATTCTTTAGTGTTGTTACGTGCCTGAGGTTATTTTGTAGTTATTCTTTAGTGTTGTTACGTGCCTGATGTTAATTTGTAGTTATTTTTTAGTGTTGTTACGTGCATGATGTTAATTTGTAGTTATTCTTTAGTGTTGTTACGTGCATGATGTTAATTTGTAGTTATTCTTTAGTGTTGTTACGTGCCTGATGTTAATTTGAAGTTATTCTTTAGTGTTGTTACGTGCCTGATGTTAATTTGAAGTTATTCTTTAGTGTTGTTACGGCATGATGTTAATTTGTAGTTATTCTTTAGTGTTGTTACGTGCATGATGTTATTTGTAGTTATTCTTTAGTGTTGTAACGTGCATGATGTTATTTTGTAGTTATTCTTTTGTGTTGTTCCCTGAAATGTTCAATATTTCTTAACTCGATCTCGCTTCACTTACTGCACTTACACTAATTACATAGAATGGAATTTCAAAAAGAGAAACGGCGGTTATATTGTTATTACATTTATTCCCTTATAATCAAAGTCAGTATTATCTTGAGCGCATATTTCATATGCACGTATGCATACATTGTTTTGTATCTGAACCATATATTACGTCTGACTGGAGCGTAGTTCTTTTTATTATATTCCATATTACAAACAAAGAGATTATTTTGTATTAGTACCTATCGTTTTATAATATTGTAAGAATCGTTTACTCTGTTAAATGCACAATTATAAGTCAAAGGAAGATATTGTGTGTCAAACGGTTCAAATGTATATATTCTTTAGACATTTATGACTGAAACATCCGAGTCAATATATAGATAATAGTTTTCTCGCTATATTTGTTAGATCTGTCTGTGATGACACCACGATCGAGTTTTATACCAGGTATAATAGATACCTTACTGCATACTTGACACCTAAGACAATAGCTAATCCCTCGTGCCAAATCACATGTCCCCACCATGGGATAAAAAGTGTATCCTTGCATGGAAGGAACACAGTATGTGTGATTTGGCTATTCAATTGTAGTTTTCAAATATATGAGGAACAATTCTGGCATTTGAGGGGAAAATAAGTAGATTCATCAGAGAAAGTCCGGTTTCTTTATAATTCTAAATAAAATTCTAGCTTCGCGTACAGGTATCTGTATCAACACCTGTTCACGGTAAATCGAACAGAAAGTTGCTAATGCACATTATTCTTACATCGAGCCAACCGGTCCTTATCCTACCCAGACATGCTGAGCGCTTGTCAGGGAGTGAGAAGATTGCCTAATTTTGGCGTCTTGGGTTTTGACGCGGCCGAAATATGAACACCCGCCTTGGATTATAACACCAGCCTACCAGAACGAAGCGAAGGTTCTACCTCTGAGCCTCCGTGCCAGTTATAATATGGATCAACTTTGATCAAGTAATATATGCTAAGTGAGATGCACAATTGTCATATTTAATAGACAAAAACAAAAAACCAACGACTTACCACGAGAACTCTTTGCATTGATAGCAATGTTTATTTCAAATTTCAGATAGTTTGTTTCTGTTTGCTTTTTCAAGAAATAATTCACAATGGAATTTATCCGTTATATGAAGGTAAGCATATAAAATATACATATACTTTTGCACTGTAACAAGTTACAAATTCACAATGTAACAGTTATATATTATTAGTCCATGTGGACCGAAGGTCATATAAATCCCTTCCGTCGTCCGTCCGTCCGTCCGTCGTACGTCGTCGTTAACTTTTAACATTTCGACTTCTTCTCCTAAACCACTGGAGCAATTTCAGCCAAACTTAAAAGGGAGTATCCCTAGGGGAAGGGGATTCAGATGTGTTCAAATGAAGGGGCTAGGACCCCAGGGGCGCTACTAGGGGGCCAATTTTGGGGAAATTTGACAAAACTTCAAAAATCTTCTTCTTGGTATATAGTAACTTTAGGGCATGGAGAATCAAATTTGTTCAAGGCGTGACCCTGGGGTCAAAAATAGGTTACGCGTTTTGGTGTTAAAGTTCAACACTATAGCACATATGCTAACTATTCACATTTGTGACTTCTAGTCCAAAACTACAGTCATTCTTGCGGAGAGGTACTAAATGGAGTTCAGATTTGTTCAAATGAAGGGCTCGTCCCCCAGGGGCGCCACTTTAGGCCCTTAAGGGGGCAAATTTAACAAAACTTCAAAAATCTTCTCCTAATAAACTAGTAGGCGTTGAGCTTAATGTTTTGGTGTGTAGTAACTTTAAAGCAGTGGGAACCAAGTTTGTTCAAGGCTACGCGTTTTGGGGTCAAAGTTCAACACTTGCAAATGTTAACTATTCACATTTTCGACTTCTTGTCTAAAACTACTGGACTAATTTTATCCAATCTTGGTAGAAGTCATCCCTAGGGGAAGGGAGTTCAAATTTGTTCAAATAAAGGGGCTCGGCTCCCAGGGGCGCCACTTTGGAGGCCAAAAGGGGTTATATTTGACAAAATTTCAAAAATCTACTTCAAATAAACTAGAAGGCCTAGAGCTTAATGTTTTGGGATGTAGTAACTTTAGAGCATTGAGAACCAAGCTAGTTCAAGGTGTGACCTTTGGGTCTAATACAGGTTACGTGTTTTTGGGTGAAAGCTCAAAACTAGCAAATATGTTAACTATTCACATTTTTGACGTATTATCTAAAACTACTGGACTAGTTTTAACCAATCTTAGTAGAAGTCATTCCTAGGGGAAGGGAGTTCATATTTGTTCAAATGAAGGAGTTTCGGCCTCCAGGGGTGCCTTTTTGGGAGTGCCAAAAGGGGATTAATGCTCTGATTTGTAGTAACTTTAGGGCATGGGAAACCAACGTTGTTCAAGGCGTGACCCTAGAGTCAAAAGTATTCAAATGCGAATCCAGATGAACGTTAAGGCTCCATGGGCCTCTTGATTTTATTGTCCATCTTTTAACATTGTTTACAATATATTACATGTATAAATTAGTACTTTGAGCTTGGAGTATTTTCTAATAATAATTCACGAATTAAAATATTTGCACACAACCACGCACGCACGCACGCACGCAGACCGCACACACACACACACACACACACACACACACACACACACACACACACACACACCATTACAAAGTTATTATTGCTCAAATAAAACACAACATACAAAACAAAATATTTGGTTTTCTTATAACTAAAACTCAAGAAACATAAAGTACTATAAACTATAAAAGATTTATTTTAAGAATATACATTGATTCAATCTTAAAAAAAAAAATTATGTTTGATAGAAACTTAGAAAGTAAAACCATGATATTTTGGCGTATAAGTTTTAGAATTAGATGAAATTAATTTGATTGGATTCTTACTTAATACTTAGAAATCGAGATAGCATTCTAAATAAGAGAAAGATGATGGTATATTACATCATCTCAAATATTCTGAAACAATTAGCTGTTTAGTGTGAACACATTTTATTAGAGTGTTACTTGTTACATAACCATTGTTCTTGTCTAATCTTGTAAAGATCTGTACTTGCAATGTAGACTTTTGTTGTAAATAGAATTATAAGTACATATTATCAGACTTGGATATGTGCTTTCTTTGTAGTCAGCGAAACAAGAATTGTTTTGTTTAGTAAATATTCAGGTTTAAAACACAAACGAACATTAAACTTTAAGATACATTTTAAAATTAAACTTAAGCGTCTAAACGTGCGTTTTGATTCGTCAAAATATGTATACCTACTTAACGTAGAAATTTTACTTATTTGATGTCAGTATGATAAAAAGGCGGAAAGCCGTAGGTCATGTGACATATATTCAAGGTCAGCAAAATTCCAAGCAAGTATTATGACTGTACTCATGGACTCGGAAGAATAAAGCACTAACCTTATTCTGACATTATTATCTTCAATCAGTGCAAGCTTAGGCTAATTACTCAGAGCATAAAGCATCCCCTTTCCACCCCCCCCCCCCCCCCCCATAGTCAGGAGGTGACACATGATCTAATAGAGACACTAAGCATTGTAACGTTATGCTATATTGATCAAAGTTGTAATGAAAATCTGATGAAAACATCTGTGTTAGGGACTCATGCCAGGGCCGTAGCCTTGGGGAAATCGGTAAGGGACAAATGCATTTTGTTTGTCGCACACATTTATATATTAAATATTTTATCATAGAAAATAAGAGCAATTGGAAAAATGTCAGGGGTTAATTCACCCCGCCCTGCCCATCCCCCAACCCGCATGCAACGGCCCTGCGTGCCAAACAATCCAGGTATAATTCAAAAGAAGGCATTCAAAAACTATTGCTCAAACATTTTAAATTTACTTTTTATTAACTGAAATCAATATGCGGGATATGATGGATTTTTTTTTAAATTTCTTTCAAAAGATTTTTAAATGATGTTATGGGTTATTGTTGCTTTTTAAGTTTTGTATTTTCTTAATACATGGGAAAAAATAATAGGTGTAATGATTCATTTACAGATTTTATGCGGACTGATGTTTACAATAATAGTAACCTTTGTAATGACCGGATCACAACTAAGCCTGTTGTTAATTATGGACAGAAAACACAGCAACAACGAAAATGCATGGTAAGATAACTTATATAAATGTGCTTCAGAAATTTCTTATATTTCGGGAATTATATAACTCTTTTTGGTTTAATATTTTTACGCGTTTGATACGAGGAAATTAATATGATTAACAGAAAACAAAACAAACCAATCATAGCTAAACAAACCTTTAATTCCTTTACCCGACAAATAAAATAAATCCCCATCTCTCCCCATATATGTTATGGCATATTTCAAATCTATGATTCTCCACCAATATACGACATTCCATTTCGAATCACCAAATCTTGCGCGGTTACTTGTGATATGTTTAATTTGGTATTTATATTGACGTAACAAATAGTACATTGTGACCAAGTCCTTATTATCATATATGTAAAAATAAATCTTCAACGACTTTGGGACAATTATTGAGTGTATATGATTAAACACGGTATATTTACTATATCTTAATTGTAATAGTTCTTAAAAGTTGTATATAAAAGAATAAAACGGATAAATGAAATAGGGGTTTCAGAAAAGTAAAAATTTCCTGAATAAAATGTGATAAGCATTAAAGTATCGTTACGGTGTCCTTCTTTGGTACAGCGAGGATAGCATGTGAGGTATTGCGTTTTTGTTCTTAAAAGGTTAGAAATGTGGATTATCAAATTTCTTTAACCTTATATTTGTGAAGACAAAAAGTAGCCATTTTTCTATTATTATTTGCAATTCAAATAAATCTTATAATATATATATATATATAATTAACTCGGTAAGTTTTAAAGAAGGTTTAGAAAGTTCTTAAGCAATCAATAGCATTAATATAGAGGTACGCGTTCTTTGCAAATGATTTTGTCAACAACACATTGATATTAACCTGTTACTACGTATAAGTTGAAAATTATGTATATTCACAATCATATATTGATGGAATGCAAAACAAACGTAGGAGGAACGCACATTCAATTATTATCTGTTACAAAAATAAATAACTTACAAAAGATATATTTTTCAGGTACGTCGGGATGTGTATTGTGTTGTTAGTACCTGAGGTGGTGTATTTTGGAAGAATATTCTGGGAATCAGCATTTATAGCTAAAGCTAGGCTACTGGATTGGCCAGCACCGAACAGACTTTTACCGGTAATATATGTTTACGATTCTCTACTTAGAACAGATATTTATTTTGTAAAATATTTTTGAAGTTTGAATAATCAAATGCTTTTTACCTCTTACAATTGCGCAATCATGTTATAAATTACCTTCTTAGATGCATTTAAGTTGTTGTTTAGCTTTTATAGCTAAACACTTGTATATGCCGTTTTTATTTATCATAGATTAGAATATAATGTATAAAGGGGGTTAACTCTGATACGCTTGCCATTGGTCTATTATGTGTAACAGGGAGGTTGACATCTTGTCAAGGAATGTCGTACGTGTATTTACTGCAATTCCATATGCAAAAAGAAAAAAATAATTTTAATGGTATCTGGTGTTAAGATTACATGTTTAGATTGACATGTTGATATTCATATTAAATTTATAACAAATAATGTCGGAAGTTAAACTTAGTATCGAAAAACCAACTTTTTTGTTCCAGGGAATATTTCTGTCTGTAATGGAGACCAGTGGTGTTACCTTTCTTTCGATGATGATATTTCCGGTCATTCCAGGCCAAATTCTGCTGGCTTTATTGAACGTAGGTTTGTTACCGGAACTATCTTGCTTAGCATCAACAAAACAGGTAATATACAAAGCGACTTCCACTGTATCAGTATTATATTTCTTGCATACATTCCCTGCTTAGTCTATCTGAACCGGAGGTCGAAGGTGGACTTTTGCATACAAATCTCGTACGTTGTACGGTGTCACATTTCACACTTTTGACGTCTATCCAAAAATCAACAGGCCCAATAACTAAAATCCTCAAACTCATTCTCACTAAAGCGTTTATATGCCAAGGTGAGGACTTTTATCCCAAAATCAATAGGCCCCATAACTATAAAAAAAAAAACAAACTCAAACTCAATCTTACTCAAGTGTATATATGCCAAGGTGAGGACGACGCAAAAACTCAGAGTGTTTAAAACTTCTTGAGCACATGTTCAGCTGAGTATTACTCTCATGTGTAAATTCAAGTTGAGCAAATGTTCAACTATATCTTTTTTCGACACAACAGTAATACTTTAGTTGGACATGGATCATGAGTTTGAGCATGAATTCGTGCTCAACTCAAGCTTGAGTTTGTTTGTTTTATAATCACGGGGCCTGAATCAATTCCATCAACACTTTAAAGGCAGAACCCTTTGGTTATTGGAATTCAGATTTGTTCAGTGATGGAAGTTGGCCTCCATTTAACACATTAAAGGGTCGAAATGGGGAATGTTAAACAATTTAAAAAAGATCTTCTAATAAAACAGAAGGCCTAGAGTTCAGTGATTGCATATGCATCAGTATTAAACAGGGAGAAACAGGTGTGTTCAATGCGTGATCCAAGGGTCAAGAATACCTTACGCGTGTTGAGTCAAAGTTCAATACGGTAGCAACAACTTTTCACGTTTTGTTTACTTCTCCTACATAACCACTGAACCATTTTCAACCAAAGTGCGGGTTGGAATCGACGGATCCTTGGGGAAGGACATTCAGATAAGTTTGATAAGTTAAAAGTATAGGACGCGACCCCCCACCCCCATGGCCGCCCGTAGGGAAAAAGGAAAATTTTGACCAGATTTAATCAATCCTCTGATTTACTAGTCTAAGAATGCTTAGAGCTTAAGGGTTACATATAAATCAACCTTTAGACATAGACAATAAACTACTGTAGAATCAGAAAAGTTCGTTGGGTTACAATTTCGTTGTTTTGAAAATAATGTGATTTAGTTGACAGAAAATTTCGTTGAAAAATAGAAACTAAATGTTAACTTCGTCGCTTCACCGCATCTCTTAGGACTCAGTGTTGTACACTTCCACCCAGTGAACACTCGGAAAAATTTCTCGTTCCCACGCCGAATGCACTAAACACACCTAAAACCTAGAAATCTCTAGAATTGTACTTTGTTTCTAGGATTTAGGTGTGTATAATACATTCGGGGAGGGTCTATTCAAGATGTGAATCTAGGATAAACACTTTTAGGGTCAAAGTTGAACATAGCTGTACCATTTTAAATCCACTTCAAATGTATTTTCTTGAGAGCTATCAACGCCAAAGATTTGGCATTTGATTTGCATCGTCCTTTGAACAGGTTTTTTTTTCACATTGTCGACATTCTGCCCCTGTGTCACAAAAATTCCGGGTAGCCCGATACAATATTTCAGACCCGGTATTTTCCGTGTCAGGTCAATAAGCTGCTTTGCAACTAATGACGACTCTTTGGGGAACCTTTATTTATCGGCGTGAATTTTTGACAATAATAATGCGTTCATGGGTCCTTTGATTTTTATTAAATGTATGAAATGACTCCTCTTCGTCTGTGTCACCTTTCTTAATTGTTTCGATGAATTAATTTCAGGATGGTAAGCCAATAGGACGATTTACCCACAGGATCATACCTATATCTGTATTCCTGACGTGTTGTATCATTCTAGGAGCGGGTATAACCATTTGTGCTGTTCTTCATAGTATTGGTGTCATAGCATCCTACCAGGTCGGCGTTATTCCAATACTATTGATATGTTCGGCATTGTCACACTATCCGCCTTTACAAGGCTACATTTACGGTGATTCTGATGCTTCTTCACACAACAGTGCTCTTCTCTACACATTTGTGCGAATAGCGACAATAATAACAATTTCTGTAATGTGTTTAGGCTTTGCAAATGATAATTTCATATCCGTAGATTTTACGAATCACATTGATGCTTTTTGGTCGTTTGTTGAATCACAGTCATTGCAGATTCTGGTAATTTTGCAAGTGGTATTCTCTTTATGTTCACAACTCCTGCACTGTGTGGTAATCAAAGGAATCAGGGCGTCTATTCTCGTGACATTAATGGTAGAAACAGGACCAGTTATAGCTGCATCATGTTATATAGCTTTGTGTTACTCGTCGAAAACGGGCATTTTGGAAACACAATATTGCCACATTGACAATGATTTAAACTATACGATGTTATATGTTATGGCTGCTACTGTTTTTCTTTTGCCCTACTTTGTGAGTATTGCAAAATCTTGCATCCAAAAGAGGTATGTACAAAATAAGGTCGACAGCAAGATCATTAGTGTGCGATACAGTGGAATATTTCTTGCCCAAACCAGTATAATTAATACTGAACTATTAAGGAGAGGACCAGATGGACCCACACAAAATGGGTATACGCATGGCAGACAGAATACCCGCATATTTATTTGCACTACGATGTACCAAGAAGCCGAACATGAAATGGAACGACTTCTAAAGAGCCTTAATACTGTTTTAAAATCCCCTAAATTTAAAAAGAATTCAATATTTCTTGAATCTCACATTTTTCTAGACAACGGAACAAAAGGCAAAGAACTTAATGATTTTGGAAAACAGTTATTGTGTCTGGTAGAGGAGACCTTTCAACTCCAGTCTGAATCAGGCCTTCTTTTGTATACACCCTATGGTATTCAACTCACATGGGACCTCACCAATAGTGTATCGATCTTCATACACATGAAGGACAATTCAATAGTGAAGGCAAAGAAGAGATGGAGTCAAGTCATGTATATCAAATATATTCTGGATTATAAATCAAAGAACCCAGGGCAAAGCATGTACCACAGAAAGAATTCAGCGTACACATTCGTTGACGTCGATACATGCACACGCAACAGTGTTGATTTTCAAGACGAGACCCGCTCTCACAGTGACATAGAGGAAACATCAAGCGAGATAAGACATTCAGAACTCCAAACACAAAAACAAGTCCGATACCAAATGAAGGCGTCATCTCTGCCTAATTTCGAAACGTTAATTGATGCTAATTTTGAGAATCAATCGTCAACCAATATACCAGCTATTCGTATATTTCCTTCTGAAAATGATATCGAAAATGATTCCGGACTGGGCGAAACTCGCAGCGAAATTTTCAAAATAGATGATAACACTAGGAAGGATCTAACAGGTCGTACAACTTTGTCCGATTTATTAGGATCCGAGATTCCAACAGAACTTCACACACGAAACAAAACAGTCCTGACAGTTCCTAGCATATCTCGTTCAAGTGTATCCAACTTATCTAATTTAGAACCAACGGACGACTACATTCTGATGATGGATGCTGACATGTCTTTTGATATTGATAGTGTTCTAAGTTTGTTGACAATGATCAACAGCGAAACCAATACTGGCGGCGTGTGTGGAAGGACGTACCCCATTGGCGTGAATCGGCATCCAATTGTATGGCTGCAAATATTTGACTATGCAAAAGGTACGTTATACTTATATTTTCTTTCGATTATGATTTATCTGTGAATTAAACTGCTAAAGATTCACGTGGTTTCTATTAATGTATTCTACTTTGATAAACTAAATATGTGGCACCTCTTTGAAATTTGAAATATAACCACTTTTAGTTTATTAATTCTGTGCGTTGATTCCTTTTTTTTATTCATTCTTAGACTTTTGGATGATCAAGGGATCTCAGAACGTGATTGGTTCCGTCATGTGCTGTCCAGGATGTTTTAGTCTTTTTCGATTTGAAGCACTACGGGATGTATTTCAGACGTACTCTGCACCGACTGAAACTGTAGAGGATGTGTTCACCAAGGACAATGGTATGCATACTACGGCTGACATATAAAAATATTTCTTTATTATTGTGTAGATTGAAAACTAGACCTATTTATATTGAAATATTCTTTTTCATCTTTGCTAACGTAAAACATTATTTCCACGTTGGCTGCATATCAACCAAAAATGTTAAATTGGCCACTTGATAATAGTGTTTTTTGTTTATTTCTCATCGTTTGATTATGTATTTTAGATTGGTTGCTTTCCGTTCTGTGAAAGTGTAGCTCAAATGTGACCGTTAATATTTTTGGCATGGGGTTTATGGCTTCGTCGAAGAATCATAGGGAAGCCTTGTTCTTGTAGCTAATTAAAAAAGAATTGATTGCTATCGAAGATCGTAGTTTCCTGTTATTCATTAATGTGTTTCTGTATTACACAAACGTGTACATACGTGTGTTGCCGTATATAATATGTTTCATGTTTAACGTTGACTTTTTTAGGGGAAGATCGTTGGATGTGTACCTTAATGATGCTGAAGGGTTGGAGGCTAAAGTTTGCTAGCCTCGGAAAGAACTCAACATATTGCCCCGAAGATACAGAGGAATTCATGAAACAACGCAGACGCTGGCTTCTTTCGGACTATGCAAATGCTTTTGTCGTTTTCAAAAACCTTGGAAAACTAATGATGAGGAACACATCATTTAGTTTTTTGTATGTCTTATATTTGCTGCAGCTCTTCATCATTATGATCCTCTATCCAGGGTCGACCGTGATGATGCTATCACTTGGATTGGAAGTTGTTTCTGGAATACCCCTGGTCGCCATAGTTCCAGTTCTTACGTTCTGCATTGTGGTGTATTGTATTATTCTTCTGAGAGACATTCAATCACATATACAGATTCTTGTTTCAAAGGTGTTCACAATAGCTTTCGGAATATTGACAGTAGTTGTGTTTATTTCGACTGCAGTGATCATGCTAAAAGCTCTATATTCTGGTAAGCTGTCTTTTCTGTTCAGAATGTTACATATGTAAACAAGCAATATATTGAAACGTATGTCATAATTTTTGAAAATTTATACTTGGCAAGCAATAACACATTTAACAAATAATTACATATTTGACAAAATATTACACATGTCACAAACAATAACATTTTCCACAAATAAATACCCAACGACGAATTCAATAATATGCCACTTCTTCACTTTTAATATGGTTCGAAATATTGACATTTATTCCGTAAGTGCAACAATAGAAAGCACAATTGCCGGTAGATATATTTTCGCATAACCATTTATGACGATGGCTAATTTGAATGTTTAAGATAGTTTGACAAATAAGATACACAACGAACGTCAAATAATTATTTATACAATAAAAAGTAAAGTGTTTTGAAGAGGAACACATCAATTTTGTATATACACCCGCAAAAAGGTGTTATATTGCAACTGAAAAGCATTTGCAAAAAACCTACTTACGATGTATGCCACTAACGACCAACAACCCAATATGTATTCCAGATATTCTAACATCTAACGAATTCGTTTATTTCACTTTACAGACTATGTTAATCATGTTGTTGGGCACGTGGAATACATAATACTGCTGTCGATGGCGGCTACATATCTTCTCGCTGGACTGCTCCATCCAACAGAGATGCATATTCTCGTCAGTGGCATACCTTATATGTACTATCTCCCCTTCCTCAACATCATTTTGCCGCTGTATGCCATCTGTAACATCGTAGACCAAACATGGGGAACCAGAGATAACGTGAGTAGCATTCATAGAATAAACTTGAATTATTTTTAACTCCCACTACTATAACTCGCACTAGTTTGTAATGGACGTTTTCGCTCATTTATTTATAAGCAAAGATCTATGACAATGAATACAAAAGCATCGACAAAAAGAAGGAAAAGGAAATTAAAACATGCAATGCATCATGATGAGACGAATCTTCTCTATACTCATTAAGCAGATGAAGGCTTATAACAATATTTCTTTGTACAACTTCTCTTGTTTTTTCTGGTAGCTTCTTCCCTAAAGTTACTTTAGATAAGAATGTCGATAAAATACAATTACGAAATGAAACAGGTCACCATTAAACATAATATCTAAAAGGGGCTAATACCTATTCTCTGTGTGAGAGGACCTCGTCCGGTTTTGTAGCGCAATCAACAGACGCTCAAGAGAAAATAAATTAAGAATAGACAAAACCTAGATAAAGCAAGGCAAGGGCGCCAAAAGGGGACAAGGGGGATAGGATAACCTGATGTTTGTGACAAAACTTACACCCTTATATTACCTTAGATTGCCTTGTTCACAAATAAGTAAATCGAAAAACCAAGACGATATTCTAGGCCGTAAATCCATGGACATTGGCAAACAAAAGGAAAACTTTGGACGCACACAGAAAAGGGAACCAAATAAACATTTATTAACTAAAAATGGAAACATCACGAACTTCTTTTAAAAAACTAGAAGCGAAACCAGGTACTCGCGATATGGTAAGCGTTTCCTGCTACACATGTGCCACCCGCCGCGAT
>JAUMGZ010190699.1:0-13269 GCA_032359645.1 Pododesmus macrochisma
TCATATCGAGACGGTGTCTGCTTGCGACAGTGCGCACTTATGGCGACTTTATAGTGCTGTCTCACTGAAATATCACATCGCAGACATATTGACATGATACTTCACTCGGTCACATTATACTGACACCGAGCCAACCATGGGATATGGCGTAACCGGGATTCGAACCCGCGATCGCAGATTCTCTTCACCAGTGTACCGACACGAGGCGAACACGCTAACCACTCGGCCACCGCGCCGGTAGCTACATAATATAAGTTTTGGATTTAGTAGAGAAAGTAAATACGAGTAGAAAAAGTGTAAATTGTTTTTAAGGAAGGGTGGAAGATGTGTAAATTGTTAAAGTGTTTGAGTTTAAGTAATGCGTTGACACGGGTCGGGTATAATGCCACACTAGTTTAATTTTTGTGACCTTAGGATTAAATCTGTGAAAAGTTTCAATTGATTTTTGTATTTCGAAAGAAAAAAAAATCTTTCAATCGTCTCAATGGTTTGAAAAGAAATTTCGAAAGAACTGAAAATAATTTCATGGTGTGGCCTTTAAGACAAAACGTGATACGACATCATTTATTGCGATATTATTTAGAAATGCCAATATGACAATTCTTATGTGAACGGTGGTTTATAGTGAGCTCAGATTGTGTTGGTCGTTTCATTTGCATGAACTTATGAAGCTGTTGCCGAATTTACTAAATGTGTTTTGTTACCACCATAAGTGGGCCTGCTTACATGTAGGTATTACTTTGAATTCGTTATGATACCGTGTGAATGTCCCTCTTGAAACCAAAATAGCATTAGTTCACATGATTTTAATAGTCTAACAAACTCACTATCTAGGGAAAATAACAACATGAAAACAAATAACAGGACATAACACTCAACTATAAGATTATTGTGTTACCTGATTCAGAGCCCATTACTACCACGCGTCACTTCCTACACGTCACAGCGCGTGCTAGTCGCAAGCGCCCGAGTGACAATGATTAGTCTAGGAAACATGGTTAATGCGATCTATGATATTGTAATCAATTGAAAGTATGCCCATGTTAGCTGTTATATACTAAGCGTAAGTTCTTCCTTGCGACATGTAAGTATGGCACCAATGGGATGCTTCAGTCTGCGAAATCTATTACATTCAAGGATTAATGTCATAACAATGAATTTTTCTTTGCTGATGATATATGCATTAATCCATTCAGTGCAATAGTGCAAAGCATAGATGTTGTGAAGATATTCAACTAATATCTTTCTTGAGTGTAGCGTGATATTGTAAAATAGTTGTAAGCGAAGATGCATGTGAAAAATCACAGCGTAAAATGAAATCCCACGTTCACGCAAAAATATCATATATGCTTAGAGAACTTACACGATTTCTCTTCCTTCGTTCGCGTCCTTCGTTCGCTTCCTGCTAATGAAAAGCAAAGAGGAACGCAACCCTGGCGGAAATAAGTGAACAAAGAGAGAGAGAGAACCAGTCTACTAGGGCGAGATAGGAGTCCCATTCATAAAAGAGAAAAACATGGGTAAAGAATCGATCAAGACCAGTTATACCCTAAATAACGTGTAGCAGTAATTTTGTCAGAAAGAGTAGACAATATAAAGAAAAATTGAATACGTAAGATAAGGAGTTCAGTGAGAGTAGACAATATAGAGAACATTTTCCATACGTAAGATAAGGAGTTCAGTGAGAGTAGACAATATAGAGAAAAGTTTACATACGTAAGATAAGGAGTTCAGTGAGAGTAGACAATATAGAGAAAAGTTTCCATACGTAAGATAAGGAGTTCAGTGAGAGTAGACAATATAGAGAAAAGTTTCCATACGTTAGATAAGGAGTTCAGTGAGAGTAGACAATATAGAGAAAAGTTTCCATACGTTAGATAAGGAGTTCAGTGAGAGTAGGCAATATAGAGAAAATTTTCCATACGTAAGATAAGGAGTTCAACGAGAGTAGACAATATAGATAAAAGTTTCCATACGTTAGATAAGGAGTTCAGTGAGAGTAGACAATATAGAGAAAAGTTTCCATACGTAAGATAAGGAGTTCAATGAGAGTAGACAATATAGAGAAAAGTTTCCATACGTAAGATTAGGAGTTCAGTGAGAGTAGACAATCTAGAGAAAAGTTTCCATACGTTAGATAAGGAGTTCAGTGAGAGTAGACAATATAGAGAAATTTTTACATACGTAAGATAAGGAGGTCAGTGCTTCTATACAGGTAACACATCGACATTGTGTTTTAAGTCATAGTTTAAAATAGCAAACTGTAATCATACACTTTTAACATTTCTAACTTTGTTTCCATAATTCATTCATAAATCGAAGTGAACTTGGCAGAAACATCCTTGGAGAAAAGAGAATGTGTTCAAATTGATTGGCTTGGTTTGCAGGGGGACAAACTAGGTTCAAAACAAAATTAAGGAATTATTGAGCGTGTCTAGGCCCCATTGGGCATCGGATTTATGATAACAGGAAAGAGATCAGACTATAATCTGAAAAAAGTTGTCTTTTTACAATAGTTTGTTTGAACAATTCTATTGAATAGTCGATTTCTGTTTGGTATCGAACTCGCGCAGTATTCAACCTAATAAAGGCCCGCATATTTCACCACCTGAAAACCCCCCAAAAGGTTGTACAAATGATGAAAATAATCTTAAGCATACGCGATCAGCGTGAATTCCGGTTGTAATAACACGTCGTTGATAGGTTTACAATTTTGAATAAAATGCCACTTTAAACTACACATAAAATGACACAATTTTTTATATTTATAAAGTCAAATTAGATTACAAATCCGGGTACCAAACTCCAAAATCCTCCGACCGATTTTAACTTTATAATAGCATTAACTTGGTTCCTTTGGAAGGTGTCTAGAAGTGTTTGTGACGTTTACGTATCAATCAAGGCCATTCATCGATATCATTTCTTCCAAATATAACGAAACAAAAATCAGCAACAGTATTCGGAACACCTCTGCGTTATATTTTCTTCAACTTCCGACTTTCCGAGTGTTGAGACTGGTCACGCGCAGAAAATAGAAATGGACTTTTGATCTTTTCTTCCACAACAAAACAACCCTATATACTGAATGTACTTCAAGGGTTCATTATTTCATATCGAAGAAATTATTTCGTGAAATCAATAATGATATCTGCATCAATAAAGACGAAGGAGATGTATAATAAGAGTTTTAATTACCAGTAAAAATATCAAAGTTTACTGACCACACTACTAATGATTACACGAACCTACATATCTATCAAATAACATACATAACTAATATAGAATCCTGATCGTTAAAGTGTAATTTAAGTGGATGAATAAGAAGCGAAGAGTCACGTTTTGTCGTCGCTGAAGCTCATATTGGCCACCCCCAGTCGTATAATTAGTATTCATATCGATCATTAACTTCTTAAAGAGAATTGTTATGTTATTGTATACACAGGAATGGCGATCGGCAATGCTCTATCAGTGTGTACTTAGCTGAGGTTTCAGACTAGATGTTTGTTATTATAATAAATAAAGAGTGTTAGTTAATGAGTGCATGGGTATACTACACGTACTTGACGACATTTGAACGGTTGTTCTTGATATTAAAGCTCTCTTTCATATATTTACATTAAGAATTTTGTCTTTTGGAAATGTCTTAGTGAGACCAACAACCAGTTATTGTGTAACATGTATATCCAACTGCGAACGTTGACCAGTCTTTGTGCAATGTGTAATTGAGGACATCGACCAATCATTGTATAATGTGCAACGATAGATTGTGCAATTTCTGGGTGAGGATGTCGACCAGTCGCTGTACAATGTATGCAGAAAAGGGCTAAGATATTGGATTGTGTCTAATCGATGTCGACCAATCATTGTGCAGTGTTAACTCTGGACGTCGATCCATCATATCTCCTTTACTTGCTAAGTATACGATTAAAATACAACTAAATGTCAACTTCAAGTCTCTCATTTGACCTCCCGGCCACGAAAACGACGCTCAACTATCATGTCAACACGACAGTAAGGATAACTGTTACATTTAATTAATTAAAACATAAACAACACTACATTTTTGCTTTAATACGTTTTACGTAACCGCACGAGTTCGATATAGCGGATGAATTCACCAAGGCCGAAGTTAGAGATGAATCGCTCTACATTATCGTAGGAGTGAGGTCCGGTAAAAGTATCAAAACACAAGTATAGGTGTGTAAATGTTACAATGTTTTTATTGAAAACAAAAACATCTAAACCCAGTAATAAGTCAATTAACATAATATGTAAAACAAAGGTTATAAAACGGGAACTCCTTATTAAAAAGTACCTTCCGTATCACGCATGTTTGATAGAACTCTACATGTCACATTGACTTCAAAATTGACTTACCACTAATGCCCTAGTAACAATTAGCTTGCGATGGGTTTGCGAGTGTTTTGCTATTAGTTTGCGACGGATTTCTAAGCATTTTCGGCCGGAGACCCACGGGACTCCTTGCGGCTGTCGGGTCATTTTGGGGAATCGGACGGGCATCGAGTTACTTTAAACTCGGACTTAAAACCTGGTGCGGCGTTTTGCATCGCAAACTGATCGCCAATTAATCGGTCGATGCTTGGCCGATGTCTGCACACCTCAGGCGTGCGCCGGGCCAATTTTTGGACAAGCCAGATATCGGTAAGATGCCGGCCGGGCAGGGTCCGGCCGACATGGCGGCACCCGGTCGGATATCGGCCAGACATCAGCCGTGGCCCGGCCAACCACCCTCGTGGGATCGCAAGGGTATCGCAGGAACATAGGCAGGACATCGGATGAGTGCACGTCGGACACCGGCCGATAAACTGACCAAGAAATCGACCCCATTTCTATTTCAATGTCATGGTAGTGTGCGGGGCACTTTTAATTGTGACTGTGACCGCCCTATCGCGCGATCTTTCGCCGACCTCTTCACGCCGGCCGATGCCTAGAAATCGCACATGCCGCCCGGCGTCCGCTTTAATTGTGACTTAAGCATCAAGAGTCGTGGCAGATTTAACAGGTATGTTAAAATTGATCGATATTAAACGTCAGATGTTAGAAACAATACACCATAAACATAGAGGTGATAAAATCGGAACAAATGCATATTCTTGTTCACAGACAAGTTATTAACTATTTTCCACACACGCCTACGTCAAAATTGTATTTTCGTCTAAAAACAATCTATTAAACCAAATGAACCGTACGATATAATTGGATGATATTCCCCTCAAGTTAATTACAATTTGTTTTATAATTACAAACTGTTATTTACGCTGCGAGATCAGAGGAATATTAAATAATTGTGAAATCATGTTCCGGCGTAATTAAAGTAACACTTGTTGTACGTTGTGTAATGTCGTACGGTATGGTTATGATTATGGTGTAATGTTTATAGACAAAACAATCGGTACACTACGTTACTCGGAACTCCTCTGACGTTCAGTGGATCAATTGTGATATAACTTTACATAAGCGAAAGACTATGTTTAGATCTGAGTTTATAACAGACACACGTTTAAGTGAGAAAACATATCTAAATATACGCACACGTGCGTTTATTGTGAGTCAACATTATACACAAATTATGCAACGTGAGACACAATTTATTATTTACTTCCGGCAGAAAGTTTAGACTTTTAACACTATTTTATTATTGTTTACTTCCGACAGGAAGTTTCTATATTCTGTCACGTTATACAAAAAGTATGAATATTACTATATCTTACGTATCTTGTTCAACACATTCCTTATCTGTTGACCAGTTACTGTAATTAAGATCTCGAAATCTTATCGCCCTCATCCCCGCGTGAGCACGCGCCTGCGATACTTTTTCTTCTAGATGACCTTTGACCTTACGTTAGAATAACTTGAAAAAAGTGCTTGAAAAACAAACTGATACAAAAAAGAAATTAAAAAATATCACACTTTCTCCATTCGTATTACATTAATATTACATTTTTTAAATCATAGTAAACAAAAAGAATTAAGATTTTTTGTAGCGTCTCTAGAGTTAAGTACATCAATGGTAGCCAATCAAGGCACGTTTACCAATAACGACATTTGACTGTGTATTACCATGTTAAATTGATTAATCATCATATAACTATAATATTACCTAGAGGTACTCATATTTTCACGTAGAAAAGTTATTGAGCGGACTCCGACTTGTCTACATTGTATCATCTCACATAAGCTTTATAACAAAAACAGAAGTGATTCATATAATCCAGAAAAATCTATAATACATCATTGTTTCGTAATTGCTACAGAATCGGTGCAAGATCTTAAATCTACACCCACTATGGGAATTTTAAAAGACGCGAGAATTATCAAGATAAGAAGCGAGCTGATATTATACTGTGGAATCTCGTGAATGATACACAAGATAGCGTTTCTAGAGAGACACTTTTTTATTGATTCCTGTATCAGGATTGATGAGTTTCAAATTTAACCTAATTTCCATCTCCATAGATCATAGCCTTCTGTATAATGGTATAAGACATGTCGTACCAGAGCGTACGCGATAAGAGAGATTGGAGAACTTGTCGTGACACGTATGGAGGACACCGTGGGTCTCTTGTTCTCTGTGTTGATTAGTTATGTATTTATCTACGAAATCTTCACATGTGTTTGGCTCTATTCGACAGATTCAATTGATTCCAAAGCAAGTGAACATCACACTGGCACAATGCAAAGTTGATGCAGTTGATATACTTTAAGTGTTTATATCGTTTTGATCAAGTTGAATCTATGTTAAACAAAGCCTAAGGGCGTTTTGATATGAAGTCTAACCCGCTTGCAATAGTGCTATGCAGACTTAAATTCAATTTCAATATTTTATTACAAAAATCAATTTGTAACAGGAATTCGGCTGCAGGCAAGCCCTCTTTGTGAACGGTTACGGCAATGCAGACTTGACATGTATTGCTATCGAACTAAAATTACAGTGTTATACATACATACCTACCAATCCTTGACATCTAACTGTTAAGCGTCATGCGAGATAAAGTCAAGTTCTATTTTACCACCCCGGTTTGCAATATTTGTGGCAATTTCTGATTTTGTAATCACGATCTCTCGGTTACACGGATCCGGAAGGCGTTATTGATATTTGGAAATTGGTAATATGTCATAACATTTCTTATCTCAAAAGTCAAATAGAGACTGAAAAATTCCACTTTATGTTTCTAAGAACTTCAACATTGATCATTATTAATGAATGATAAGGGATAAGCTATGGAGACGTATGATATTCTGCAATTTGCGATGTTGTAAGATTTTTTCTAATCCAGATGGTTGTTGTTAATTTCGTTTTGTCGTTATGTCGTGGTTTGTTTGTTTGTTTATTGGGGTTAACTAATGTATTGGTCATATTGAGACGGCGTCTGCTTGTGACAGTGCGCACTTATGTCGACTTTATAGTGCTGTCTTACTGAAATTTCACACCGTAGACACATTGACATAATACTTCACTCGGTTACATCATCCTGACACCGAGGAAAACCGTCCTTCTCCTATCCAGAAATGACGAGCACTTAGCAGGGAGCGAGAAGATTACCCAATTTTAACGTCTTAGATTTGACGCAGCCCTGCCCGGAATCGAACCAGTGCCTATCGGATCACTAGGCGAATGCTCTACCGCTGGGCCACCGGGACGGTCGTTATGTCGTGGTGTCGCGTTGCAAATATCAAAGACGACATAAAGGCAGAAGTGCACGACAAACTGCAGGGAGAAATTACATCAGCTCAAAAACAAAACCGAAGCGGAATTACAAAAATCACTATATTACCCTGCATGTTGTCGTGTTGTCATTATGTCATCTTTCATATTTGTAACACGACACAATGATAAAGGGACAATGGTAGCATTAACGTATCTTGTACATGTACTTAGTCTGCTTCGTTACCTCTGCTATTGTATAAAAGATATCAATCTTAAAAATTCACCTACTCATCTTGAAATGGAAAATGTTATGTCAGTAATTACATTGACGTTTCACGTTTCCTGAACCATAAACCGAGAAAAACTGAAAGATTCATTATATGTATTTACCATTAACAACAATAACTTGTTTGTTTACAGTTCTATTTAATGTCAGCATGTTCAAGGACAACACAATGATCTGTTTACATGTTAACTACTCGAACATAAAACGGAACACGAGTAAACCAAAATAGCTGCTTAACCGACATCGGAAGGAAGTAAATATGGTTTATACGACAACAGAATAGTAGCAATAACGGTCGTACTGGGTCAATATTGACCAATCTCTAATTTACTACTCAGTTTTCTGTGTAATTATTTATCAAAATTGCCCTATTTTGTGCCTCGTTGATTCCAATCACATGCTTCCATGACCAAAGTCATATCTAAAGGCTGTGTTTTGTGTCTATATTGGACCGTGATATTATCACATGCCACACAGACAGTCCCGATATGTCAGTAAAGTGTCCGGAATTCCTCATTTCTTTGACCACACTGGGTAGTTTGCTAAACCAATTGAGTGCATACTTTGACAGCCGATGAGTTTATGGCCTTCGTTCATATCAATCAGAAATCTTTGATACGCCAGTTATAAAATTACGGGTCAATGACATACATGTGTTATTGACCAGCGCGGTGGCCGTGCGGTTAGGGTGTTCGCATCGTGCTGGTAGACTGCTACTAGAATCCGAGTCGTGGGTTCGAATTCCAGTGGCGTCAAAACCGAAGACGTTAAAATAAGGCAATTTTCTCGCTCCCTGCTAAGCGCTCAACTTAACTTGGTAGGAGGAGGACTGGTTGGATCGGGGTCAGGATAATGTGACCAAGTGAAGAATCATGTCAAGGTTTCTGCGACCTAATATTTTAGTGAGACAGCACTATTAAGTCGCCAGAAGTGCGCACTGTCACAAGCAGGCACCGCCTTGATATGACCTATACATGACTTAAAGGGACACTAAACCCAAAAAATAAACAAACAAACATTTGTTATTGACTAAAGAAACGTATATTGACCGGGGCCGGCAGGCGGAGGACACACTATTGCTAAATTGATAACTAGTATGTGCATGTTTAAGATTGTTCTATCATTAATAACATATATCATTGCAAAGCAATTGTAACTTCTATGTTAAAAATTTAAGAATTATAAAGTTTGTGACCATGCAATTGAACAGAAAACATCATCGTTTTCTAGCAGTCATTAATATGATGTCATTGTGTCGTATCTATTTCTGAGAACTCCATATATATAAACATCCGTGTATACTATGACCGTAAGTTTATATACGCGATTCGCACAACCTTTTTTGGGGTTGTTGCGGTGGTCGTGTAGTTAAACGTGCGGGTCATTGGCTAGGCAGTCGACGTCGACCGAAGGCTTTGTGAGTTCGATCCCGGCTCGGTACCGGAATTTGACTTTAATATATATATAGTGATATTGTTCACTCTTGAATACGCCCGATGCCGTAAGCACACAGACAAGACATCTATTTTCAAAAACAACGGAATAGAATACGATCAAGTGAACTGCATTCATGGGTTTAAAAACTTAAAGATTTGAGCGCATGTCTGCGACTTTGCTCCAATTATATCTTCTTTGACCTTTTGTTCTCAGTTTTGACTGTTCCGAGACTGTCTTCTGTCACTCCGGCATTAGCATATCAGAAAAGACAAGCCATTAATCAATTACAGACAGCTCAATATCTCTGCTTTCCAAATTTAGATATCAGTTGTTAAAGTTAAGGCGCACTGTATAACTGAGGCAAAGCCGGTGATTCAGTTTCATGAACTTAACTCTTATATATTCAATCATACACTACATTAAATTAGAATATAGAAGATTTCAGCAGATACTAAAATTGTATGCATTATTGAACATGTTACGTGCAAATAGGAAACACGTTTAAAACTGAAAATCCATAATGTGCAATGCGGAATATAAATCTTTCATACGAATTTATATCGTACATTGTAAACGCAACAATATATACATAACCTGAGTTTGGTGCACAGTTTAACTGACTTTGAATATCTTCATTTACATCTGTGTATAAACGTAAACATTTGACTGTTCATGTCTTGCTGTATTAGACTATTCCGAATCCGGCTTTAAGGTTTCGGCCACTAGATGGAGCTTATTACCTGATAATAACTACAATTTCCAAACAGCAAATAGTTTATCTCATATATTTATATATTTATGTTGCGAATTGAAACTATTTTTGCGGGGTATACTTTTGAACCCGAGCTACTTACAGATGTACATGCAAAGGCCAAGGTCACATGCCTTGAATACTTCCACGGCACGGAAGCAAAGCTATAACGCAGTGAGCCTCGCTTGTTATAAGTAAGTATAGTTATATGTAAGACGCTTTAAGGATTTACTGACTATTCTGAGTCCCGTAGACTGCTTGTAATTGGTTTTATATATACTTTAACTAACCAATCAAATGCACGTTTTAATTTGTGATGTCGTGGAATTCATTGCCAGTACAGCCAAACATTGTGAAAAACTAAAGTAAAGTTGCGTTCATACATGTAGCAGAATTTAACACAGGTCGCTCCCAATTATGACCCGAGTTACGAGAATATTAGCCTTTCTTAAGAATACGTTGCTAACTGCAATGTACACACCCATCGTTGGACATGATATCATAATACAAAATACAGGCTTTGGGGTTACCATCAAGAAAGCATTGTATGCTATGTTGAAGCTTTTCGTACATGTACTTGTTAGGATGGAATGTATAATTCCTTTCCGGTTTTTTTATGTTCTCTTTAAGACAGTTGAATATGGCGTTTTTCAGGTGCCTCCGAAATTATTTACCATAGACTAACTATACGTCGCGTTCTATCGCCACTAAAGCAAGAAGAAATAGGATCAACAGAACAAACTTCTTTGATACACAAACAATAGTTTCAGCAAAAAGTCACCACCAGAAGTAGACAAGTATATTTTCTATCTATTTTAAATTATATTCAACAAATTTTGAGTTTAACACAATCATATAACATTTGTTGGGAATGTCAGACTTTTAACTGGTATATAATTATACAGGGACGTAGCAACATTGAGTCAAATCGAACCAACTTCCTCTGAATGAATATGAGGGCTACCAGAATGTGTCCCTAAATATTAACGCCATTCCAGGGCCGTAGCCTGGGGAACGTTTGTCGAAAATTTTGTCATAGAAAATAAGAACAATTTGAATAAAATGTGGGGAGTGGCAAGTGTCCCCCTCCTCCGCAGTCTACGACACTGCATCCCCTTGATAACATGTTGCATCGGTATGATGTGTCTTTATGCCTACGTCCCTGTGTAATCTAATGTCGCACTGTTGACACCAGTGAGCGGTCATATGTACTTCTGTAAATAAATTGTTATGACAAATGTTCTCTTAACCGGACATTTACTACGTAATGGTGTTAACTGCTCCTAAACGTCCAGGAGATTTGCACTATCCTTATAAAGCATGTTAAATACCTAGAATACTTGCACTTTCCTCTCACGTTCTAACCACCGGATATTGCGTTCCGAAAATCCGTTCAACTGTACGGTTTCTCTTGATAATGACACTTTAAATACAAAGCTATTACAGTGCAGTCGTTCCTTGAAAGAAAACACCGCATTTCTGATCAACAACCAATACAAAATGGCTGGCAATCACTTCCGGTTATCGTTAGAGCAGACATGTATATTTCAGCATTTCCGTAGTCACTATGTAATTTATTTCGTTAAGTCTTGGTAAAGAGTTTCTGATGGTCCATGTTCTGCCGTTATTATAGACATGCATTAAGCACTGTCTCCGCTTCATTAGGGCCTTTCAACGTTAACTATAATCTCGGCGGATCTACAATCTAAGCCGGGCCTATCGCAAACAGAACGTAATCGAAGTTATGGGTTTGGTTCCACGAGACTATTCTGATCATATTCAGGAAATGTAAATTTTGAATTACCTTCATAATCGGTTGATGGTGCTTTAAAGACCAATTTATTTCAATTCCAAAAAACGTTTGCAATTACAAAAGCTAATAATTCTGATATTGCTAAGGAGTGTTGTGTTTTAAATAGGAAATGTTTAAATACATCGGAATTTTATATGTACTTATGAGGTGTTGGGGAGAAAATTAAGTGGAATTAGACACTTATTCTATCAATTAACTTCCTCGCGTTAAACAATGAATTCTATCTTTGACAATAAAGGATGTGTTTTTGTCAGTTTTTCTCACCGAGATGTCTAAATCACAAATAATTAAATGATTATACAGCAACATTAGTCAATAGACCCTTATGTCAACTTATACATTATTTTAAATCATGCTTCATGTTACCTACTAATGATTTAACCGTATGTTTGCTTCCTCCTAAAGAAACAGACGTATTCCAACACTATGTATTTGTACAAACTTGTATTTCACTGTACGTGTATCGAATTGTAGTTGGACAGTGTATTAGGGTATAAAGTTTACCTCTCAATCAAATTTTTACCAAACTGTGTAATTTTGCTTTAAGTTAAAAGTACAGACTTTCTTCTTTTAATGGCTAAATACACGTAACTATCAAGGGATATATATATATATATCGTGAGCACCTGGTTTCGCTTCTAGTTTTTTAATAGAAGTTCGTGATGTTTCCATTTTAAGTTAATGAATGAAAATTTTGTATACGTATAACTCAATTTCTGTGAAGACCAAATGGGTTTTACACATGTACGTTTTGACGAAATAATTATTACGCTGACCTTGACCTTTTCTGAATGATACATGCAAGCAAAACTCAAAACTTTAAAAATAAGAAAATGCATGCAATCATTCGATTTTGACAATGTATCGCTTTACCAATTTGTAAAGGAATTCGTGCTTATGCTATCAGGATTCATGCTTCGGTTATCCTTTCTGTATGCTTCGGTTATCCTTTCTGTAAGCTTTGGTTATCCTGAATGCATGCTTCGGTTATCCTTTCTGTAAGCTTTGGTTATCCTGAATGCATGATTCGGTTATCCTGAATGCATGAGTCGGTTATCCTGAACACATGCTTCGGTTATCCTTAATGTATGATTCGCTTATCCTGAATGCATGATTCGGTTATCCTGAATGCATGAGTCGGTTATCCTGAATGTATGATTCGGTTATCCTGAATGCATGCTTCGGTTATCCTTAATGTATGATTCGGTTATCCTGAATGTATGATTTGGTTATCCTGAATGCATGAATCAGTTATCCTGAATGCATGAGTCGGTTATCCTGAATGTATGATTCGCTTATCCTGAATGCATAAT